>CAJHQP010000744.1:0-156140 GCA_905132765.1 Moricandia arvensis | reverse complement strand
GAGGTTAACCCGCGCTTCGCGCGGGATTTTATTTTTTAAAAGTTTCAAATGATATTTGTTTTTAAACTTAAAGAGTTGATTATTTACTTTTTAAAATCACTATTCTCATGAATGTTTTGTATATAGAATCTGAAAATATTGATAGTCTAAGTCGGTACAATTGACTAAATTGCGTAATGTCATAATAGTTATATTTGATGACATTTATTTATTTATTTTTATTTAGACAATGTAACTATTTTATTTATTTTGTGTCATTCAGTGTTATGTCTACCCTTATATGATCTTTGTCGGTTTGTTATGTATTGAATCATTCATCCAGACTTTGCGACTATTTATTTGATTTTCTATTGTTGCAATCATATAATGGTAGTATTTAAATTTGAAATCATTTATTTTTAAAAACAAAATCCATAAATAATTGAACATAGTAATCTTACATCTATTTCTTAAATTCTGAAAATAATTTTCATCTATTTATATTAATAGCAAGTGCTATAATTATTTTCCATGTTGCTAAGGTTACTGTCATTGTTACGTCGTCATCGTCGTCAGTAATTGTTGCATTATATTCTAATAAGTTGTTAACTAACATGGTAATCTAGTTATTCTAACCTTATGAAGCGCCTTCTTGATACATATCGATCATTGGTCCACTTATGTTTGTTTAGTTCCGTTCAAACGTGTCCAAGTATACTTACCAATCTCAAACTCTCTCTTTTATAATATCATTATGCTTTATAGAAAATTCTATTTTATAAAAACATTTTATTGTTGTAGAGATGTTATATTCATATATCAGTGTTGTTTTGAAAATATTTTTCTATGCCTCGAATGTAATTAGTTTTCAAGTTGCCACTCGAGAGACATCATGTATTTGTGCAATTTTTTAGTGGATCAATCGTCAATGAAGAGTAGGTTGAGAGATATAATAGTTTTGAGCAGACTTTGCTAGATCAATGTTGATTCCATAACATTAAAGACACTTGTTCAAAAAATAGTGATACATGTGAAATAGTACCCACCTTCTTTAGAGTGTTTTTCAAAGTGCGTGAAATAGTATTACATTGTCATTTTTTATGAGTGTTCGCCATGCCTTATTGATAGTAATATGCATATTATTTTCAATATTTAATTTGTTAGATCTTGTTACTTTTTTATTAAAAAAATGTTTGATTATGTATTCGGCATTAGTTGTGCATTGCCATCATTTATTTTTATTTCTCTAAACTTTAGCTTGTGACAACAAAGGAGGAAAACATACATGTGAAATTTTCTTTTGTGGTTTGGATATGATAAAATATGAAAATAATATATTATAAATGGATTTTCTATTTATTTTCTTGTGATCTTTTTCTATTATTCTTGATGTCTACATTTATATTTTTACTAAATTATCATTTTTACTAAATTTTCACCAAACTAAACTTATATTATGTATTTTCATTAAATTACTATTGTTTTATTTGTTAGATATTGTTATCTTTAATTATCAAACTGATTTGTAAAGTCTTTGTTTTCTTATATATTAATCCTTGTTGTGGCTTTATCATTTCCTTTTATTTCTGTTAATTTATCTAAGTTTGAATTTGGTGAAAAAAAAAAGAAAACAAATTCCATATTTATGCTTTTTTGTTGCCATAGATTTGATGAAACGTGAAAAACAATATTTTAAATTTTTAGTTTTTTCATTCTTATAATGTTTTCTATTTATTCTTCAAATTTTATGTTTTCCATTATATTATGTAATTTTACTAAATTATTATTTATTGATTGAACTTTTCAACAAACTCAAGTTACACTATGTATTTTAATTAATTTCTTTTTATTTTAACTTTTTTCATGATGTTTTATTAAATCTAAATTTGATTATATATTGATTTTTTTTTACGATTTTCCATCATTTATTTTTATAATATTAAATTTAGTGGTCTAAAATAAGAAAAAAACAATTCATGAGATTAATTTTTATATATATTCGTTTACATGAGTTCGATGAAACGTGAAAAATCACATAAAATGAGTTTTCTCATTTTTTATTCTTATGAACTTGTTGTTATAATTGTTTTTTGAAATTTAAAATTTTAGATTATATTATGTAGTTCATTAAATTATTTAAATTTACAAAAATATTAATGTCTACTGTTGGACTAAAAATGAAATATTGAGTTAAATAGATTTATGGATCATTATATGCTTTGTTAATTGATTTTGTTAAATATTAAAAAATTGAAATTTTAGTACTATTAAATATTTTAAAAAAATTAATCTGATGTGTCAAATTTTTAGAATACTTCTTGATGAAGTGGCTTAAGGAGAAGAGACTTTGTTTTCCTTTGTAATTTCTAGGGTTAAACCCGCCCTACGGGCGAGTGAGCAAGTGAAAAAGTAATTAAAACATAATTTAATTTTTATATACATTTTACTCAGCTTAATTTAAATATTTACCATTGCTATTTATATATTTTTGTTAGAAATGATATACTTGTATAGTTAATTTTTTTTTTAATTTATACAGCTATTACCATTGCAATATTTAGATTTGAGGAATATTTGCTTTTGCATTTCAAACTGGTAAAATTAAATTTTGTTTACTTGACTGAAAAAATAAACCTACGAACTTGTTTTGTAATTATGAAACAATATATTAGAATGGCCGCAAAAACATAACAGTATTTTAAGAACCTATGAATTGACTGAACAAAAATAAAATTTAATTGCATAACTACTAAGTAATTGAATGTTTTTGTAGGATTGTGTTATGTGATTATTTTGTTCTCGTAATATATTACTAATGCGTAAGAACATGCTTGTTTTTTTTATGAATATGCAGTTGGCATCAATCCATCCTACACTAATTGCATTTGTTTGGAAAAGGGTAATTGGTTTGCAAACTGGACGTCTTACGTTAGATTAGAACAACCAATGACATAAAACTTTCAAAGTAGTGAGACCTGTTAATGTATAATCTAATAACAGTGTTTGGTTTTCGTAAATATGCATTCTGCATCAGTCCATCCTCTCTACTAAATGCTTAATATTTGATTATGATTTGTTAGGAAAAAAGTCTTTTTTTGCAAACAGGAAACTTTATTTTATAACTGAAAAAGTCTGATATGTAGAGTTTAAAAAACCCCAAGGAAACCAATGACATAAAAGTTTTGAAGTAGTCGGACCTAATAATTTCTGGAAATGCAATGTAACTGCCATCATGTCTTGTAATTTTGGTTCCCCTTGCTCTTTCGATGTCACTCAGTTGATGCCTTCTTTCCAGAGCACCCATCTTCCTTAACTGGTGACTTCTCTCCTCTCCCTTCCATTATCAGAGTTGCGACCTGTAGCAATTGCATCAGCTAGTCCACATTCAACCGCTTCATCGCCAACACAGCTACCATGATCCACGGGGTTATTTTAACTCCAGCAATGGGGCTCCTTTTGACTGCTCCAGCACCTTACATATATTCTCCCGGACTGTTATTTCCACCCTGTCAAAGTGCATCCTAAGCTTTAATTACCGACATAGTAAAGTTGCACTGGACTAAAGTTTGTACAAAACATACCAGAACCTCAAAATTAGACTGCCGTGGACGCTGATTAATTCCTAAAATGCGGGAAACAATGAAGCTCTGATGCTTTGCAGTCAAGGTAAAGTAGGATAAGTTCAATCGGAAGGTTAAAGTGCTCCCAACATATCTTGTAAACACTGTGGAAGCTCGCACTCCTGTGAGTTTTGGGCACCGGCGTCTTTGATTCGTACCAGAATACATCATTTCTCAAAATAAGCAACGTTAAAAGTGTAAGTCGTAAGCAAATATGTATCAGATACGTCTTCACATGCTCAGGTTTGTCCTTTGGTATAAACATTGTTTCAACGAAATACTCTGAGAATTCAAAAGAGTGAACAATTTAAAAAAAGTAAAGTAAAATATGTTGGCAAGACAATATACTAAGCTTCTTGAAAAACTCCAGAATCAGACTCTAATAAAATTTTCTAATAGTTTAACCAGTAACAAACAATATTTTACTCAACATCTTAGAAAAGTAACTTTTTCACATGTGCAACCATATCATCACTTACAACCAAGTACCAAAGCAGCTAAAGTAAAACAACAGCACAACATGTGATTCTGCAACAAATAACATCAAGTTTAGAGAAGGGATAAAGAGAACCAAAATATGGAGATGTCAAACATCAGTATCTGATATTGATCAAGAGAGACCGAGAATGACGTAGAAAGATATATGAAATACATGACAATAAGTCTGACATATAATACAAACCTTCGTTTGTTTGGGTGCTGGAGACGACAATGGCAATGTCTTTCACCACTGTCCTAATACTTAGCTCGGAAATTTTGTTCACTGGTTGAGTTCTACTTCCATTACGGGGTGTCCTTGAGAAGGATTTGAAGCTGTTTCACCCAAAAGTAAAGATCACTCTTTAAAATCAGCATATCTCAACAATTAGATCTATATCGCAAAATAAGATTTGAGTTTTATTAAAAAAAAATGAGAGAATAACAAAGCATTCTTCCCGTTGTGTCTACATCCACAGTCCTACAACAGTTGCAAAGCAAATAAGTAACATTCTCATTTCAATAAAAGCTCGTTAATCTTTTACATCTCATAAAAGCAAAAATAAGATTATCATCTAGAAATGAATACTTCATGGTTATTACCAACTTTTGAGGATAAAAAAGTTGACCAATGAAACAATTGATGTAGCAGGAAATCCATTAAGACCTCAATCGACAGACTAAAAGTTGATCAAGGGCTCAATACAAATTTTGAATAAATCAAAAGAACTCACTCTTCAAGGATGTCGATGGAGAAATGATCAGAGTGGTGGAACTCGAGGCCATCACCAACAGACTCTGTGATTAATTACCAATGGATTTCAATATAATTGACAGTATTGAACCATTAAATCTGTAAAAATCTGTAACCCATACTCATAATCGAAAGATGAAGACGAAGCAAGCGAACATGGACGGTGGTGGAGGAACGGCCGGTTTGCAAATCGGAGAGCAACATCGACATATTAGCCATAAGTTAAATGTATAGAAAGCAAATAGAAGATAGGAAGAGGATATGAGATTCAGAGCGGGGTCGCGTACCTTTATATAGTAGAGATAACCGCTTAGAAATTTCTCAAATCGCATTCAATGGAAGACGTGGGAGATGGAGTTATTGACAGTAACTCACACTCATAATCAACGAAGAAGACGAAAGATCTACCGAGAATATAGAAGAAGAAGGGGGATCGGCCTAATCGGAGATATGAGTATCGGAGGACAAAGGGAATCAGAAACCCTAGAGCTAAACTCCCCGTTTCATAATCAAAACCGATGGACGAAGAAGATGAACGATCTGCTTAGAAGATAGAAGAAGAAGAGTGATCGATTTAAAACAGAGAGATGAGGATCGTAGAAGAAAGGGGGAATCAGAAACCCTAAAAATAAGGTACCCGTTTCGTAAAGACACATATGATACGCACCGTTTGACAAAGCCCCCAAAGATGAGACGCAGCGTTTAATAAATAGACAGGTGTCAAACTCTGGTAAGAGTATTTGATGACGTGTTTCTAATAAGAAGTGAAACATAGTGTTCTTTATAATAATAGATAGCACATGTACGAACACAAGATAAAACATAATTAACATTTTTTTTTCTCTCGCGTTGGTGTCCAACTTCCCTCTGTTATTATTTGCTTTACAAACACAATATATAACTCATCTTTTATTATGCAACATTCACGAGTTTTTTTTTTGTTTTTGGGCTGTCACACTTAATTGGACCTATTCATTTTGGGTACATCCAGCCGAAAAAAATGACGCAAACAATATAATATAGCAAACAATTTCCGGTTCATTTTTGGTTTAAACGATGCATGTGAACCAAAATATTAGGTCAAGAAACAGAAACAATCAAGTGAAGGATGGGAATTAACACTTACGGAGAGAAACACGGCTTTAGGTGCATCTTCTCCGGCGTAGCCAGCTATGCAAGTGTGAGAACCCAAGTCAACTACGATTAGGGGTGGGCACAAGCCGAGTACTCGGTATTTTCGCTATACTTAGTACTCGGCTTGGCTTGTTTAAGTATTTAAATTTTTGACTTGTACTTGGTTTGTTAAAAACGAGTGCTTGCAATTTCAAGTATTTACGAAAAATTGATCGACTTGCAAGATACTTGCCTTGTTTTATTACTTGTTACTTGTAAATTACTTGATAATTATTGGTAAATTATTTTATAATTAGTTAAAATTTAAAACTAAATTAAATTTATTATATATAATAATATATCATTATTTTTCTTTTATCATTGTTTTGTATGTATTTTAATCATTCGTGAAATAAATTATATTAAGAAGAAAAAATTTCCAATATACTTATATAAATATTTCACTTATGTTTGATTCATTTATAAAATTTGATATATAAACGAATTTTTTTACTATGATTTAAGAAAATGTATTTTTATTCATTGACAAAATTGAGTAGTAAACCAAAAAAACTAAATAATTAATTTTATTTTATTATTTTATATTTGTACAAATTTAAATAGACTACTTGATACACGACTTGGTCAGAATAAGTATTTGATTTTAAAGATCATGTACTAATAAAATGCATTAAATTTAATTAACTAGTGAAATAAATACTACATATTTAATAAACAAAAATATATATAACAAGTAACCGAACAAGTAAGGATAACAAGTACCAAACCAAGTAACGTGCCAAGTAGTTAAAAATAAAAATGAACTTGATACTTGACTTGTACTTGCGAGTAATAAAATATGCTTACTTGTTACTCGGCTTGATTGTATCAAGTACTTGTTTTTTCAAACCGAGTCAAGTCAAGTAGCGAATACAAGCCGAGTATCAAGTATTTGTGCCCAGCCCTAACTACGATAGCTGACACTTTATCTGTCCGACGAATCATATAACCCACCAATGGAAAAAAGAAAAAACCAGACTTTGAGAATAAGCCAAACAAAAAGAAAAACATGTACGATTGATAAAAGGAACTTGCCTCTGCTGTACATGGAAGCGTATGATGCAAGAGGCGGAGTGGTTACCGGAGATTCACCAAAGAGTTTAAGAACGAGCAGAAGTGATTTTCAAATTGTCGGGATTAACTTGATCTCTGCTTATGAAGTGAAATATAAGGACGACTGGGACGGAAAATTAAAAAAATGTAAAATTGAGAGACTTAAAAACTTGAAAAAAGTTAACGAGCATAAATCACTGAACCATACACGCCTCCATCAAGAGAAATGAACACCCACCAATAACGGATAAATGAATTAATAACATATTTACAGTAGATGCAATCAATTACCGATTGAAACGTAAATTACTTTCACCACTAACTCAATGAAATCAAGTAAATGAAACAAGAAAAGAATCTATTAACTTAAAAAAAAATCTATTAACTAAAAAAAAATCTATTAACTAAAAAAAATCTATTAAGACATTTACTAACCAGTTGCGGGTTCACCACTCACCTAAAAATACCACAATTCTCAGAAACCATACATCATCAGAAAACATTTCTGCAGAAATCAACATGGCCGTAACCATAATCTCTTTCACTTGAAAAGTCTCCCTAAAGAAATTCAAGTCATCATTACCTCACGGGTGGCACTCTTCTCATGCACCACGGTATGGAACATTATCGAAGTAGCACTGTTCTGGCCATAGCTACAACAGACAATCAAATCTACAACATCAACTTCAACCCATTGTGTGTCACTCTATAGTGTATGTTGTATATTTACATCATTAAAGCATAGTATGTATGTTGTGTATGATCAAAACCAGTGATGTCTATGGTTCATCATTTATGTGAATATTACATCAGTTAATATTTAGTTATTATATTTATTAATATTATTATATTACATCATCTAATATTACAAATTTTAAATATTAAAGTTAAAACTTTCTATTTGAAAAAGATATTTAAAATGTTACTAAATCCAAAAATTGTAGTACAAATATATCTTTTAAATAAAATATATATTATCAAAATAAATCAAGACTACCTAATAAAAATAATAATAATAAAAAGGGGAAATTTCAATGAGAAATTGTCAAAAATACCACTTTCCTATTACTATTTTCATGTTTACCTTAATCACTTTTACCATTATTTTTAAGAGGAAAAAATTCACTTATAACCCTTGGGTTAATTAATCTAAGACCTAGAGTTTAGAGTTGAGGGGTGGTGGTAGGGTGAGGTAGGGATTAGGAATGTAAAATTTAGGATTCTAATAAATTTTAAAAAATCTACCTCTTAAAAAATGATATTTATGAAAATGTCTATTTAATGAAGGTAAAAATGAAAAGTGGTACCAATAATGTGGTAAACATGAAAATTTCTCAATTGCAATTATACCACAAGTTTGATACCACTTTGCAAATTTACCGTTAATGAATGACAATTTTCAAAAATACCTTTAAATTATGATGAAAATAGACTAAATTATTTTTTCAAAATATTTATAAAACATTTAGAAACTCAACCCCACCCCTTCAACACTAAAACCAAAACAATAATCACTATAGGGTAAAACCCAAATATTAATATATTTTTGATTAAGTGTATTTTTCCAAAGTGGTTCTTAACTTTTGCTATTCTTCGCAATTTCTCTAATAAAAATATGGTAAATTTTTGTAAAGTAAGTAATAAATTAATTTTCTAAATTGAATTAAACCAATGTACAAAAATATTCTTCAAAAGTTAATCAAATAAAAATGGAAAAACATAAATTACAATTTTAAAGTAACAATAAGTTTTGTTTAAAATCTAATCAGTTTGCATGATATATATTTTTTTAATATTTAAAAATTATGTATAATTTCATATCGAAAATAATAAATATTAAATTTTTATACTATCTAGCTCAATTTAGAAGAAAACAATTATATCAATTTACTTTGAATATTATCTGAATCAATAGATTTAAATGAAAATGTATAATAGAAAAAAGTAACAATAAAATAAGAAACAAATGAATAAGATAGAAAAATAATTTCTGATTTATGTATTTACCTTCAAATAAACTCATTTTTTATGTATTGAACTTCAAATTTATTATTCTGAGTATTTCATTTTAAATAAATTTATTATAAAAGTAGATAAACAATGCAGGGAAAATTAATAAATTAATTGAAAAGTTAAATCTTCTTTTTTATTAGACAAATCTGTGGTTTCTAACAAATATAAACAAATAAACAAATAGCGAATATTAATAATACTTCATTTAGAATAAATTATTCTAATAATAAAGATGTTTTGTCTTTTTTTTTTACTTACTCACCCACACGGTGGGGGTCCCCTAGTCTCATATAAATCTATCTTTTGTTGGTCGTTTATGGGCTTTTTATTTCCCAAGTAATTGAAATCGGCAATTTTCATACTCAACTATTGCTCGTGCAAAATTATTCCCCAACTAATAATTGACTGCGCGAAATTAGGACCGAAATAGTCAACTGTTAATTGCTTAACGGAAAGATAATGATTTTCGTCAAATTTTTAAAGGTTGACTATTGTAATCATAATGTTGCGCAGTCAATGATTAGTTGAGGAATAAATATGCGCATATAATATTTGAGTATTTATTTGGCCGATTGAAAATACTTGAGGAATTAAAAACAACAATTTCTTTTAAAATAAAATTATAATTTGAAAGATTCTCAATTTAAATATAATCAATATAGAATATTTTTACTTTTAAGAAAAATATTTTGAGGTTTTGCAATGACATGTACAATAATACAAATAATTGTAATTGCATTTATTGTTGATGTACTTCATGTTTATAAAATTATTTAAGATGATTTTTAAAATATACCGTAACTAAAAAAGTTCTCAATTTGAATTAATATACAAGACACTTAGGGGTGTATTCAACTGAGAGTTTTAGATGATTTGTATTAAAAATGAAAAATTCACCGTTATTCAATCATAAATTTTAAACAAGCATTTAAAATCATCTGTTATTAAACATGGCATTTCATATAGTACTCTGAAATCCACTGTCATTGAAAATATTTTAAGTTGTAGATTTTTTAAAGTTTTCAAGTGAGTTTAAAGTGTTTGGGTGGAGTTTCTTTGTTAAAACAAATTAAAACTTCAATATCATAGTTTTAGGTGATATTGTAGAGTTGTATAACAAAAATCACTTTAAACTCTGCAATTCGTTGAAATCATCTAAAACCACGTTAAAATTAAATCATCTCAAATTTTAGATTGAATAAACTCTCCTTACTCTCATAAAAGGATTTTGGGTTTTCACAAAAGAAAATAAAATAATATATGATAATTACATTACATTCTATTGATGATGTACAATCTGTGATTGTTTTGAGTTGAGATAATTACATATGATTGTCTAAAGTATATCCAATTTACAACATATGGTTCTTTATAAATCATCTATAAATGATTTTATAAAAATGAAGTACATCGACAATAAGACTAAACTATAATTATTTGTAATATTTTATATATCATTGTAAAAATTCAAAAATTTCCTTCAAAAAGTAAAAATCTTGTATATTAGTTATCACTAGCTTGAGAATCTTTAAATTATGATTTAAAAAAAAAAAGATTGATGTCTTTTATTCTCCAAGTATTTGAAATCGGCAATTTTAATACTCAACTATTGCTCGCGCAAAATTATTCTCCAACTAATAGTTGACTGCGCAAAATTATGATCGAAATAGTCAACCGTTGATTGCTTAACGGAAAGATAACGGTTTCAGTCAAATTTTTAACGGTTGACTATTTCGATCATAATTTCGCGCAGTCAACTATTAGTTGGGGAATAATTTTGCGCGAGCAATAGTTGAATATTAAAATTACCGATTTCAAATACTTGGGGAATAAAAAGCCCATTTTCCCGTCATTTATGTTGGTTTAATTACCAAACTACTTTTGATGTCAAAAAGGGGATATATATATATATATTATTTTGTCAAAAAGGATATATATGATTATTTAATGTAGGGGTTTTAGTAATTTAACCCTTCAACTAAAAGATCTATATTATTATAAAAGAGTGTTTTCTCTCCTATGAAGCCTGTCACGTCATCTGCCAGCACACAAACTCGGCTGCTGTAAAGGCGACACGTGTCCAGATGACTTAAACTCACCGTATCATTTATTTTACGCAGAAAAATTTTGGGCTTTGTGGTGATATTTATAATTACAATCCAAAATCGATCAGGTCTTTTTGTCTTCATCTCCTTTACGCCATTAGGGTTCGGTTCTTCGATAAGCATCTCTAAAAAAAGCAGAAAACGACAACGATGAACAGACTGAGATGGGACGGAGAGGGAGACATATGGGAGATATACATGTCTACACTCCGGTGAATCTAGAAGCCACGCACGAGCCATTTCTAACGACCCTCTTCCGTTAGGTCTCTCCCGATGAAAACGTCTCTCTCTCGCCCAAAGCAAGCAGAGTTATTCCACCGCTTCATGGCCACACCGCTCATCCCTTCCTTCTCCTCTCTCCATGGTGGCTTCTCTCTCCAAGAAGTCCTCACTTTCCCTTTCCCCAACTACTGGTACACTTCACCAAACTCAAAAGTCTCACCTTTATTGTCCTGATGCACTCGATAATGTTGGTCAGTTCGATTGTTTAGATTCTGGGTGTCGACATGTTCCGCAGGTAATTCCAGAGTCATATAACTCTTTTTTTTTGAGAAAATGTCATTTAACTCTTTCTTCATGTTTTCACTGCTTTTTTAATTCACACTAAAAAGTTAAATTCCTTCTGTTTTTGACCTATCACATTCGACAATGATTCAAGGTTCTGTTAACACACACTGGCTCAACACCTTCAAATAGGAAGGTTCAATTATAAACCATTACTTCCATTATAAAAATTTGGGTTTGGATGATGTTGAGGTGAACCCATGTGCTTGCTTTGTTTTTTTTTTTTCTAAATTTCTGGGACAGCTATCGCTTCCCATTTATTCATGCGAATACTTGATTTACTTATCTCACCTTTTCAGGTCAAGCTTGGAGAGCTAGAAAATGAACTCTTTGAAATCAATGCTATTAGTTACAATGTAACTTCTTGAGTACAAATTCCTTCTTGACAAGGTAATATGACAGAGAGTCATCATAGGTTCATAACTAATTTGACAGCTTTGTGTTTATGTAAAATATACTATTATAGATGATCTTTGGTCAATACAATTTTAATGACTGTACAAGACTTTCATTATGCTAATTGCATATTTAAATTGTTATCTTAAAGCATTGGATATGTATCTCAATCTTATCTCACTCACAAGCAAAATTATCTAACACCGAGTGATCTAACTCTTTCTTTAAAAGTATTGGGTAAGAAGCTGCTGCAAAGAACACGTATGGAGGGCTCATGGCAAAGAAACTACCTCTGATTTCCAAGGTCGGTTCATTTTATCTAACATCTAAAGAGTTTTTTTTTTGTGTTTCTGTGGTGTGTTGTTTTATATAAGGATTATGAGCAACCGTACTTTGATTCAGCTAACTGGGCTCTTTGAAAGGTAACAAATGTTCAAATCCAACAAGTGTTGTTTTCATTCAGGTGATCAAATATAACTCTCAATAATGTTTCTATTCTCATGGTGTTATGTAACACTAAGCAAACCAGATGGAGGAGGTGGAAAAATTGATCAACGGGAAGGAGATTGACTTTGAGGAGTTAAAGACCCAAGCATACCGATCCAGTATTTTAAAGGAAACGTTTTCGTGACAACATTTTAACAGCCCTTTTTGTTTGCATCCTATGTTCTAAAGGTAATCTGCGAGGTTGATTCTTTCAGCACTACAAGATAACTAGCCAAGAGCTTGGGATTCTCTCTCGGAGATGCCATTATTTGTCGCTGCAGATAGGCAGATTCGAAATCAGTGTCTCACACTGGTTTCAAAGAGGACTCGACTCTACGGAGCTGTCCTTCAAGTATGGCTAGCTGCAATCTCTTTCCAGTGTCCCATACTGATTTTAAAAGAATTTTGTGTTCTGTTTACAAGCTATGTTTTCCAGTAGCTTAGTATGTAAACAACATTGAAAGATAAGAAAAGGTTAAACCTTGGATGGAACTAACAACTGAACACAAAGCAAATCAACACTTCCCATGATATAGATCCAAAGATCTAATTGAAAAATAATATTCACTAAATGAACGCCTTAAAGGATCAGAATACAACAAAAAAGAGATTCCAAAGGATGAATAGCATAACAAAACCTGTTTTCTCTCATGTGAGGTTGTCACTTCATCAAATAGACTCACCATAAATTGACACCTCAATTTAATTACTGAAAATTTAGTAAACAATTCACATTTATCACTCTCTTATTATTTATACTAAATATATTAACATAATATTAAATAGTTCATATTTTAATAATTAAATATGAATTAGATACAAACCAATTGTCAACTTTATATTTTAAATATTGTTTTACCATAAATTTAAACAAATATTTTAATGATTAAAGATGATTTAAAATCAAACCAATTATAATTTTAAAAATTTAATTAATATTTTAGCATAAATATTGAAAAATATAAAATTAAAACTTTTTGTTGTACTAATATATTTTTATTTTAAGTACTTTAAAGAAGTATATAATCATTTACATCATGTATTTTATAACTGAAATAAATATTAAAATATTTACATAATTTATAATTTAAATACAAGTAAATAAACAGAAAAGAATACGAAAAGTCATTTATCATTTGATATCATAGACCATAGAAACATGAGAATTTTTTAAAATAAGTATTCAAGAATTTATATTGTTTCATTAAGCACTATAATCATCTACAATATATAAAATCTTCTACGTCATATATGTTATATTATTTTAATATTTATTTTTAATATATATTGGTTTGAAATAAATATTAAAATATTTCATTATTTTATAATTTAAATAATGTAAATAAACTGAAAAGAATACGAATAGTCATTTACCATTTGATATCATAAATGAAAACAACATAAATTATTAAAAATAGTATTAATAAATTTAGTTGTATTAATCTATTTGTGTTAAGCTTTAAATTTTCTATTGAAAAATTAATGACCAGTGTTAGTAAAAATTTATACTTAATAATACTTTTAACATTATATATAAGTAAATAATTTTAAGTAAAATCAGAATATTAATCAATACAATAAAATATTTCAATTTATGATAATATATAGTAATTTATTAATATGTGACAAGCCATTTATATTAAATAAATTTAATGTCAAAAATCATATTTTAAAATTAATTAATATTATTTTGTTTTGCATATCACAGTTATTTATTTGGATAACATGGTATACTACATTAAATATAATAACATATACAAAATTCAAACAAACATTTATCTTTATGACTAATAAAATTAGTAGGTTTTCAAGTTGCATAACTAATTTAAAATATGTTTAGTATAATGCATTATCCATATTTCTATGTTAAATTCAGAATACTATAGTTATAAGAAATTTGCTTAATATTAAAGTAAAATAGAACAAATATCGAAAATAAAATAACACATTTACATTTTCATGATTTGTTTTAATAGTTAAACAATTATATGATTTATAAAAAGAACGATAACAAAATAGTGAAGTTAATGTAACTTATTATTGAAAGTAAAATAAAAATAAATAAATCATAAGTTATGTGAACATAAGATCTGAAGTTATTATATCTAAATAATTGTGAAAAATAAAATTCATTACTTACTTAAAAATCTTAAATGTAATTTCAATACTGATAATAAGAAAATATATACCTCAAGAGTTCAACAAGAGACACAATATCAAATAAAATGACAAAAAACAAAGAAGGAAAAAGGTGCAACTAAATGACTTATACAAAATGAACAAATTAGAAAAATATACACCGACATAATACAAATAGAACATAAACTTATTCAAACAATCACAATAATTGTATTAAAAGCTTAGCCCACTGAGCAAAATTAAGCAAATTAAGACTTGACCATTTTACAACAAACAAATTCAACGGAAAAAATAAGAAAATAACAAAAATAACAAAAAATTAATGATCAACACATAATAGAACCAAGCCCTTTAAAACTAAACACAAAATTTAAACACTTTTGAGATTGTCACATGAGATTCCACGTCAAAAATTCTTCTCCTGACAACGCGACACGTGTCCCAAACATTAAAAGACTGCGATTTATTAAATATAGCAGTATAACAACATGTAACTTATATAATATAATTAATAATATATATAATTTTTATGATATGATCTTCATATTTAAAATGTTGATTTATGCAGTTTTATATTTTGTTTTAAGTTGAAATTCTTTTTCACTTTTATCAAACTAAGTAAAACATTTTTTGGTGACAAATATTTGTGCTAATATTTATTTATTTAACAATATTATGAATTTATTAATTTTTAATTCATGAACTTTATTATTGATATTAACTTTATGTATAGTAGAAGAAAACATAAAACATATTTTACTTAAAAGTTATAATATAATTTTTTTTTATGTTTTAGTAAAACTGATATCTAATTCATAATATACTACAAAAGGCTAAATATATTTATTATTTTTTGGTATTAAACTTAGTAGATCGAATACCAGCGGTATATAAACCAAACCAAATCAAAATATCTATGGTTTTATTATGGTTGCTATTTTTATAAATCAAAATATCTAAAATTCAAAATCCGGATTGAACATCACTACAAATTAACCAAAACTACAAAAACATATGTAAGATTGTTAAAAAATCCCACAAATATGGTATTAGAAGTTAAATACTTGAAAATTGCTTGACTAACAAGTAAATACTCACACTACCCGAACCAAAAAAATTATAAATACATACAACAACCTTATTTTCCGATAAAAGAAGCCTCAAACATGATGCACAAACCCAATTAATAATACCTTACAAAAAAGGTTGAACCCAACACTTTTAACAAACCTAGGATAATACATCCAATCACTAGAAGAACTTTCATAAGGTCCAACCAAACGTACTCGCTTCAAAACCCATCAATTTTTAAAACATACAATACACATCTTTTACAAATGCAAACCTAAAACACAAACCACAAAATCATATAAAAATAATAACCTAAATCATAAGTAAAGTACATCCCGCCCGTAGGGCGGGCCGACCCTAGTAGATTATAAAATAAAGGATTTTGACGTACCTCCCAACCCCCTCCCCCCAAATTAATTTTGTTCGGCTACAAACCCCTCAGTTAAATGACAAACCCCTCAGTTAAATGATTCAACAAATAAAACCCCTAATTGACTTTCCTTAACGAATAAAATCTGTTATTTTTCCAATCAAAGTCAAATGAAGCGTATTTGGAAAGGTGTAAAAACACGATTGTAGATAAAAAAATACGATGTTTAATTAGAATGTCATGTAGTTTTACACTTGCAACATGAAATCATCACACGTAAAAATCCCCCAAGTCGACATAGCTTAGAATGATGAACCCTAATTTGCAAAGGAGAGAGGTTTTGAGTTTCATTTGGTTCTTGTGAGAATTTGAAAGAGACTGAGTTTGAGAGGGGTGAGTTTGAATCTGGTGCAAGAGCTGAAAACAAGAAGCTTAGTTAATGTGGGTTTGAAACAAAAAGTGAAAGAGTTGATTCAGGAGTCGCTGGAAGATGAACATATAAGTTTGTCTTGCTTATATCTTGAATTTATATGGGTTTTTGTGATTTAATTGGTTTGATTATGTGTTTTGATGGGTTTAAAAATATTTTTTTGTAAACAGAAAAATTCATATTCATTTACACGTTGGAGGATACTGGGCAGCAGATATAGCATACAATGGTGGTGAAACAAGATCTTGTAGGATTGATATTGAAGAACCAACTTTCAGAATACTTAAAAGTATGATCGGTAATGGTGGCTTTACAGAGAACATGAATAAATTCTCTTATTTCCAGATCAGAGTAGGAAGTATGTATGTTATGATACGTATGTGGTGGAGTTGGTGAACACCACAACTGAACTGGAAAGCATAAATTTTTTGTAAGAGCTGATGATTCTTATTTCGATGATGTTCTCATTGGAGGAGACGAACAGGAAGAAGAACCAAAGAGTGATGATGAATGGTCGGGAAATCAGCCAATTCATACATCCACAGATGGCCGCGGTCTTGATCAGTACACACATTCAGTTCATGTGAAAATTCATACACAAACACATAACTAATTCAAATTTCATACAAGACAATCACATTAAGGCTTATACATACTTTGACTGTAATTTCGTTAGTCAAATAGTTACAGTGGCTTAGGTGGGATTATAATATAATAATGTGTCAATGTGATATATATATTCATTTACCCTAAATGACGTCGTTTTATGATTTTTTTTCAAATAGATAAAAAATTGTCAACACTATAGATCGAACCTGTGACCTTTCTTTGACACAGACAAACACTTACCACCAGACTAGTGGTTCCTCGGCAATTGATTTGAAGTTGTTCCTTATCATTTGTTTGCTTTTCTATTGGATTTTCTTGGAGTATTACGTTCAATGATTGAAACGACGAATCGATTTCCTTGTTCCTTGTTTCTTGGTGAATTGGATTGAGTTTAATTCCAATCGCTTCGTTCTTCCATTTGTAGAAAATAATCATAATTCCAAAAGAAAGAGACCCAATAGGGAAGGCCAGTTGATTACCCATACGCATTCCTCAACAGGCGCTCGCATCGGATCTTACTAGAAGATCCCAATCTGTTTGCATCTTCTGAACAGAGACTGCCACCGTAATTATAGGTTTATGTCATCTGATTTCTTCATGAAAATGTTGTGTGATGAACAATCTGAGTGGTTCAGAGGTTTTGACTCAAGCTAAGTAACCAAGACATGTGAGAGGCACATGTGGAGATAGTTCTTTAAGCCACTCAAAAAGGAGTTCTCTTTATACATATGTATCATCTTCTTCATGAGAGACGGTGTGTTCAGGAAGATTCATGAGACTTTTTTTTGCTTAAAAGTTTCACTAGACTTTTGTAGCAGAAAACTAGAGAGGGGCATAATGAGATAGATAGATACGATTGTTGATTTATAAAGAGGGGAAAGCTTGTGAGAGTTGGGTGATTGTAAAGATTTTGTTCATCACACATATCTCGTTAAGGTTAGTTAACGTAACTCTCTTTGATTCTTGCTTATTCTTGGATTTAAGTATAGTTTTCTTTCACTGGTTTTGTTCTGGTTTGTGATTCTACATCTTGTATAGGTGTATACCAAAGTCTTTAACTGTCTAGTAATCACTGAGGTTGTGATTTTACGATGAATCACTTATGTCGTAATTTGTTGAGTTTATTCTTCCATAAACCGATGTAGTTTAGGACTAATGTTTTATAAAAAATATATTAATTTCACATCATTATATCATAATTCCACCTAAGCAATCATCAAATCCACCTAAGCCTCCATAACTAATTGACTAACAGAATTACGGTCAAAGTATGTATAAGCTTTAATATTGTCTGTGTATGAAATCTGAACTAATCATGTGTTTGTGTATGAATTTGCACAAGTACTGAATGTGCGTACTGACCGGGACCACGACCCTCTGTTGATGTATGATTTGGCCGATTTCCCATGAATGAACTGACTTTTACAGATATGATTATGTTGAAAGTGAAGACCCAGATGATGATGAAGGAAAAGTTGAGTTTCGAATTGGCCAAGAATTTATTCCACAAGCTAAGTGTAGAGAGGCAATAGAGAAGTATGCGGTGAAAGAGAGGGTCAATGTCCGTTTTCAGAGATCATAGAGTAAGAAAGTAGCAACAGATTGTAGCTAACGGGGTCTCACGGAGGTTATATGCATTCATCAATAGTAGGTCACCTAATATGGTTGTTAGATCGTACAAAGGTACTCATTCTTGCTATCCTACATGAACTGTCACTCTCTACACTGCAGCAAAGATAGCTGCTGATTTTCTAAACAAGTTTAGGACAAACTCGAACCTCAAAGTGGACCAAATAATGCAGCGGTTGGCTCTTACAGTTCTTCGTTTTCCTAAGACAAAATGTCAGAGTGTAAGGCAAATGATGTTGCACAGTATCAGTGATGAGTATGCTGAGCAGTTTACAAGGATGTATGACTATGTCGAAGAACTTAAGAAGACAAATCCTGGCTCCACGGTAATATTAGGTACAAAAGAGAGAGTTTTGAGAAGTTTTATACTTGTTTCGAGTCTCAAAAAACTGGTTGGAAGAGTGCTTGTCGACGTATCATTCACTTGGATGGAACATTCTTAAAAGGGCAAATGAAAGGGCAATTACGGACTGTTGGAAGGAATCCGAATAACCAAATGTTCATCATTGCTTGGGCTCTTTTTCCTGTGGAAAACAAGGTGCATTGGGAGTGTTTCATGGAGTTACTTCGAGAAGACTTAGGTTTAGATCTTGGAATGGTTTAGCATTATCTCCGGACCAGCAAAAAGGTTTGATATATGCAATTAAAAACATGCTTCCTTATGCAGAGCATAGAATGTGTGTGAGGCATATCTTTGCCAGCTTGAAGAAAGGGCACGGTTCAGCTGATCCTCTACATAAGCTATTTTAGAAGTGTGTAAGAGCTTACAATAAGCATGTCTTTGAGAGAAAACTATAGAAGATGAAAACCGTTAAAATTGATGCTTATGAGGAAGTGAAAAGGAGCGTTAATTCAAACTGGTCTAGGTATGTGTCTTCTCTTAATAATATATGGATATTTGGCTGGTTTTGTGTCTTTTGTGTCATAATGCATCTTGTTATTGTTGTTTTGCAGGGCATTTTTCAGTGACGTTACAAAGTCTCCAGCTGTTAAAAACAATATTTGTGAGTCTTACAATGATATCTTGAAAGAAGCTCGTCAAAAACCAGTCATTGCATTGCTTGAAGACATTAGGAAGCATATTATGTCAAGAAAAAATGTGAAGATCAAGGCGATGAACAATTCTAAAGGGTTGATCACACCAAAATCTGTAGCTATCATAAAGAATCGCAAGAGGAGCCTGAAGTGGTGTCATCCATATTCAAATGGCAGAGGCATCTACGAGGTTGATCATGGAAGAAACAAGTATGTTGTGCGAAGAAGATACAGTGCTTCCTGCACTTGTCGGGCCTATGACGTTAGTGACACTTCTTGCTGCCACATAATTGTAACGACCGTGACCCGACTCCTTTTAAAACCGAAATAATTTTTAAGAATTGTTATTTTATTTTAACCGGTTTGGTTTGTGTAATTATTTTTATTATTATTATTAAACCAAGCTTTCTTTTAGATGTGCGTGTGTTTAAAAAGAATCATAACCCTATTTGTTTATTTTCTTATTTCGTCGAGAGTGGAGCCGCCGTTATCATCTGATCTTCTCTTTGGTATCTTCTTCTCCATGCACCATTCTCATCTCCTCCCCATCTCTCTCTCTCCCGTTATTATCTTCTTCTCCTCCATTATATTTTAAGTGTTAGTGTGAAAGGAGAGATGATCTTTATGGTGTTTGTGTGTTGACGTTGGAGGAGTCGACGAGACGCACCGTTTACCACCAATCACCACCGTATCCATTGTAGCTGCTGTCACTCAAGCCATGGTTGCCCTTGTTGGTGTTGTGTAGCAGAAATGAGGCATGCAGGAGATGACTAACATCGGGCCTGCCGCATCTCATCGCTTATGTCACCGCTCTTCACCACCACCGTCACGGATCCACACGGCCATCAACTGTGAGTCGCCGAAGACGCATCCCTTGTCACCGGAGACATTGCCGTGTTGTCGGAGATGGTGTCTTGTCCTTAATTAAGGAGAAACGTGAGATCAGGGTAAGCTTTACCTCTTTCTTGCGTACCAAGGTTCCTCTCTTCCATTTGATTAATCGTTTGCCACCTTTGTGGTCAATGGTGAACTTATGCCATGGTTTTATGTCTATATCCATGCACTTTTGTTTGTTATGTTCCTCACGTGTTGATGGTGAGAAGCTGAGACATGATGGTGGGGAGAAGCATTGGAAGCAATATTTTTAAGTAATAATCCCTAGTTCGTGTCTTGATGGATGGGACATTTCCGTTCCCAGTTTTTATCTATTAATCTCCGATCTTGGCTAAGGTGAGGGTCTACTCCGTAAATCCCGAACCAGTAATAGAATTTTTCTTATTGTCGTTTAGTTTCAAAACATGTTCCGTCTGTTTGAAATTGAGTCTTGTGTGGTAGTTAGTTCATTCATTGTAAACCAGATCTAAGGGTCTAGAGGATTCAATTATTGATATGATTGGGTGATGTTAAGTGATGGTACATATATATATGTATATACACAGATATGAGTAGGGACTATGTGATGAGGGCGGGGGTTCGGAGACATCCGGGCTATCGACGCATATTTGAGGGCGGGGGTTCGGAGACATCCGGGCTATCGACGCATATTTGAGGGTGGGGGTTCAGAGACATTCGGGCTATCGACGCATATTGAGGGCGGGGGATCAAAGACGTTTGGGCTATCGACGCATATTGAGGGCGGGAGCTCAAAGACGTTTGGGCTATCGACGCATATTTGTTTGGAGCGCCATGCAGAGACGTCTGCATTCGACGCATAGAGGTTACGGGCAGGGGTCCAGAGATGTTTGGGCTAACGACGCATATTATGATGAAATATATCCGTAGAAGAGAATGCGGGGCGTATGGATTAGCTATGTGCTATCATCGCATTGATTGTTTGTGTGATGCTCTAGGCATCATGTTTGTTCATGTTAGAACTAAACTTTCATAGTGGGAGTTCTATTTACTAAGTCAGTGTTTTGCGTGTTTAGCATCCCATACCTCACTGAGTGACTCCCCTGTTACTCACCCCTCTTTCTTCCCCCCCCCCTTTTCAGGTGAGACTAATGATCAAGAGTGATCATTTCGAGATGGTGCTTTTGGACTGTTTTATTCTATTTATTTTCAGACCTACTTTATGATATTATCGTCATTTATTCGGATTTTATTTTATCATTTGGAGTTATGGTGTTTGGAGATTATTTATGAGTATTCATGATGGAGTTTCAGAGATTATTATTAATTATCATTTATTTTATTAATTCGGAAAATGCGGGTTTCACAATAATGTCTGCAATGTAGGTTGAATTCAAAGACACAAAATTGCCAGAGAATGTGGTATCGGTTTGGTATTCTATTGAGAAGTGGAACTCTGTTGCAGCTCACTTATTTTTCCTGACAATGGCATGAAGTTATGGGATAAACATTCTGATGTAGTTGCCATGCCTCCTCCTGATAGAATCATGTCGGGCATACCAAAAATTACAATATCCTTAGATAATAAAATCTTTCTATTTATCTTAAAGATATCGATATATATTAGAATACTTCCTTATTCTGATTGATTTATGAAGGATCATTACTATCTAAGCTGATTACCTTATCTTATGGAATATTTCCATTTATCCTTAGGCTGGAGGAATTGTTTGACCCGGGGAACCAAAAGACTGGCGTCCTGCTCTAATCTAGAAGTTTTTGTTCTTCGATTAATTATCTCCAACACTGCTCCTATACTCATGGCCAGAGCAGAATATAAATTGTAAAATATCTTCAGATTTTGAGTTTTACGTGTTTCACATCAAGAACAGTTTGATCCTATCATTTTATCTGTAATCTTCATCAGACTCATAGGTACATACATGGCTTCACCATACTGACGCTGGTTTATCTCATGCCACAGAGCATGTATGGTACATTGGAAGACTTATTGTATAAGAAAGCATTTGTGATGCTGCAGGTTTCCATCGAACAAAAGCGTATTGACAGCCCAATCTGTCGAGAACTGTCCAAGCAAGATACCAGACATCAGCCCATACCACACTTGCGATGAATAGATGCAGCTAAGGAACGGGTTGTCCCATTTTCTCAGCGGCGTTTAACTAAGAATGCATCCAACACCGGATTTTCGATTCACTTGAGTCATCCTATCACATGTAGAGAGCATATTGTGCACAGATACCCAAGATATGAAAGCATATATTTGGGTATTGCATTACCGAACCATATCCCATCTACCCAACCACACCTAGTGTTGAGGGCACGAAATCCATGGTTCGACCAGAGTCTCACCAAGCTGCCTATACCAACCACTTTGGAGGTTCCAGTGGTACATGTTCAGTAAAAGGAAGATACCTTGACAACCAGAAGAGATTTTGGAGTGAAACCAATTTTCATGGATTCTACACTCAAGAAGGAGTCCAACCCATTTTGAAGCGGACCAAAATATTCACTGGCCCAGTAGTTATGGATTTTACAAAACGGAGGTTTGCCAGCCCATTCATCCGCGAGTACTCGACTTTGGAAGAGGATCCAAGCCCAATGAAGACACGTCCTGACCCAAAACCCATCACAGGATTCAAGATGGATTTCTCAGCTTTCCAGAAAGCTCAATATCATGATATTTGGACAAGGGAATTGGAAGATATGCTCATTTTCCCTAAACCGGTCAAACCGAGCAGTTTAAGGGACAATCTTTCAGTTCAATCACTTTTTAGCCAACCAATTCCGACCAGACGATTATCTGATCATACCAATACCCCCAGAAGACATAATCAATGGTCCAGAAGAGTTCTACAAGTTCCTACCATGCACCAGCCAGCATAGGATCAGGAGGATCCTCATTTACCACAACTTGCCTTATTTGGATGCTTGCAGATTTGATGCAATAACTCATGGACGACCCAGCCATCAAAACTACCACGTTTTTGAGTTCTTTCTAGCTTATCCAAGAGTCCAAATATGCACCAGCACCCATCAGATCAAGCCGAATCCAATCATACCAGAGGATAGACCCGGTTTGCTCGAATTGGCCAAACCGACATGTTTTATTAAAACTCTTCAAACCAAAGGAGACAAGGACCAACGGCTATATTCTCATTCAAGGAACTTATCAAGCATATCAGGAAGGTTATTAAACCATGGACACGTCCAGAAGCTTTCAAGATACAAAGGCTCCCAAGTTTCCATTGATGGTGCACCAAATCATGCTAAAAGACCATATTCTTGGAGCCATCAATACCATTGCTGCCAAGACTTTATTTTCGTGTTATTCAGTTTCCTTTTGTCATTTTATGACTGTTAGAACAGTCTTATGTCGAGCCTATAAAGCTCAGTTCATTTGCCTCATTGTAAATCAACCTTCACCTTTGAACTTTTATTAATGAAAAATCAGTTTTCTAGTTTTCTTAAAACTATTGTTCTAAGTCTTTTGAGTGTGTGTGAAGCAGTTCCAGAGCATCCTGACTTATCAAGGATTCCTTCCATAGATCTTTGTGGCGTCCATCAACCCATCTTCATCCACCAATCGATCTTGAGAGAGACTTCAGTCCAGCAAGACCGGTTCCATCTTCATCCATCTTCCATCCATTGATCTAGCTGAGAGAGACTCAAGTCCAGCATCTAGATACCATCTCCATCAATCTATCCCTTATCTTTATTTTTCTTATTTTCATTATTCAGTATCATAATCATCTCATTCGTTTTTCCATTTTATTCTTGTTTGCATCATAAAACTCATAAAAATCTGTTCTTTTGGTTTCAGGTTGCAGCTTGGTTCCAACCCCCAACCAAATCATAGGTTAACCCCCCTGTGACTACAACATTTTGGTATCAGAGTTAAAAGCTCCTGAATCAGGTCGAATCTATCCTTGCATCATATTTTGTTTTCATTTGTTTGCATTCATAAATCGAAAAAGCCATAAAAACAGTTTCTGCATTTTTGTGTTCATAAGAAAAGAAAAACAAAAGAGATAAATTTCTTGCATTTGATCCACGAAAATTTTGAAAAGAAAACTCATATTGTGTTTGCATTCATTCCCCAGCTCCATTTACCATATTTAGATTGTGTGCATTCATTTAAAAAAAAAATACCATAAAGAAATCTGCTTTTGAATTCTTTCCTTTTTTCATTTGCATTGCATACCAAGCAAGTATAAAATCAAAAAAAAAATCATCCTAGTTATTCATTAGACCATTTTTAATTGTTCATGTCGTCCTTGCATCAGAAAAGAAAAAGAAAATAAATTTTTGAGTTTAGTTTTTATCATTTAGCATAGTTTTGGTTTATTGCATTTCTTACAAGAAAATTCAAAAAAAAAAGATATATTGCATCTTAGTTTGTTTCCATATTTTCTTTCTGTTAGTGTTATTAGCCTTTCATATAGTCTTAATTTCATGCTTGCATAAAAAAAATAGAAAAAAATCATTTTGCATAGTTTAATTCATTGTTGGTCCCATATTTGCATGATTCTTGGTTTACCATAAATTGCATTGTTGCATTTAATTTATTTTGGTACGACCAGAACTTCCTCTATACTTCACTTGATCTTTGAGATTGCTTGCAGGAATAAATGGGACAGAAAGAAGAAAACCAAGCTCTACTATCCACATCAAGCGAGCAACTAGCAGCATTAGAGAAAATACAAGATCGGCTTGCTCAGTTGGGGAAAAGAAACAAGGCATGAGGCCAACGTCCCCAGCATGGAAAAAGAAGATTTGGAGATGCACCAGAGGCTGTCTATGTCGAGCCCAAGCCACCAGATCATTCCAGGATCAACCAGCCTCCAATTTCTAACACCCGCAACCCACATATTATTAATTCTCGGTTTGATTATAAATATGTTGCTGATAAAGTTAAACTCCTTACATTTTCAGGTAAAAGAGGTTATCTAAGATGGGAGAGGAACCTTGATGAATGGTTTCACTACAACAATATCCAGAAAAAGGAGAGGTTAACTTATGCCATTGATCAACTTAGAGATGATGCATTTAAATGGTGGGTACAAGAAGTAGGTGATAGATGGTTTTACAAGGAGCCAACTATCAAAACGTGGGGAGCTCTTAAAGAAGCCATGAGATACGAGTTTGCACCTGATTATTCAATTTCTGAAATCCAAGAACTCTTTCCAAGAAGGTATCCAACTCATGGTTCCAAAGAAGCAAGAAAAGTGGTAGCACAAGAAGGTCAAAGAGGCTTGCCTTCACAAGGCAGCATGCGGCCAAACAAAGGCCATAACATTTCCCATTGCTTAGACCAGAAGAGAGACATCCCAGAGGCCATGGAGATGAGTAAAAATGTCGGCCAAAACAGTTTGGTCAGTACCAAAGAAAAACCAGAACAAGGTACTATGCAAGTAAAGGCTATGGTAAGTCCTAAACTTGATACATTGGGTTATAAATCATTTCCCACTGGTATGAGTCACTTGTCTTTGTCCAAGAGTACTAGTACAGGTCCTAAGGAGCCTACAACCCACGGAGACCAGTCACCAGGTACATACTTTCCAATGGACCAGAAAGAAGTTCAACGCACAAAGCAATCCAAGTTGCTTCAAGAGAACAATGCTGAAACATACATGCTGTCCAATCCGGCCAGAACTGTCCAAGGTAAGTCTTCTTACTCTGATAATGAGCCTACTTATATATGCCAAGAGAAAGAAAACTTTTCTGTGATTTGTCCTAATGAAAAAGTATTGAAAGAAATTTCACAAGAACATAAAACTGAATTATCTAAAATCAGTGACAGTTTATTTCAAACTGATTTATTGGTTCCCAATTCTAGTGTCATGCATTTGTCTTTGTCAAAAGGTTATGTAACAGGCACTGTGGCACAGAAAATCAAGGGAGAGGAACCACCAAACTTAGTCCATACTATGGACCTGAAGAAATCCCAAGACATGGTGCCATTCATGTTGCTTAAAGAAGCAAAACCAGTAACCAAAGTATCAACCAAAGGTAAGTGTTTAATATCACCTTTAGATACTGGTTTAAACGTGTGTATTCCATGTACAGGGATACCAGATGAGAGCCATATGCTTACTGATGTTCCAAGGACAGAACCAGAACATGAGCTCAATCAAAATCCACACCACAAGTGGAAACCGAAATCTGAACAAAGGATTGTTCAAGTGACAAAACATGAGGTAACTTTTACTTTAGATCATCTTGATATTATTAATTCCATGACAAGATTAATGCACTTGTCTTGTCCAAGAAAAGGTTAAATTGGTATAGGAAACCCATGTGAGCAAAAGGCAAACAAAGGACTAGATGTTCTTACTGCCACAAAGGTTAATTGTTCTATGTTTTTATCAGTTTAAAAATCCCTTTACTTTGATATAATACACTTGTCTTTGCCAAGATGTTTTTATCCAGGGATAAGCCAAGAAGGACATAACAACCGAACTGATGTATCACAAGAGGCTGATCATACCAACCAAGGTAAGAAGTTGCAAGAGAAGCAGCCATCTAACCAAACTTGTCCAAAGAAGAATATCATTCTTCAGCATGCTGTTGCACCCATGGTAAATTCGACCCTGACACATTATGTTCATAATACTCCAGTATCAGATATAATTCACTTGGTTTTTGCCCAGAATGTTGAGATTATTTCAGGTTGCCAAAAAGAAAGCTTCAAAGAAATCCCACAGGATAATCTTTTGTTGCTAAGAGGATCAACCCAAAAGATGGTCAGAAAGAAGGATACCAGCAGAGTGAAGGACCATCCAGTCCAGAAGAGATGCACTGAATATGTCCAGGACAGAGGCGTGATCTTGTCTCTTCTTTTCAAAGAAGAGCCACCAGATGCACCATGCATCACCAAACCAAATTTTTATCAAGGTAAGACTCTAGACTCCCAAAAGAGAATGAAACCTGACTTGCTCTATCTTGGTGCAGGTTATACAGTTTCGAGGTCAAAACCTTATCAAGAGGGAGGGGATGTTGAGGGCACGAAATCCATGGTTCGACCAGAGTCTCACCAAGCTGCCTATACCAACCACTTTGGAGGTTCCAGTGGTACATGTTCAGTAAAAGGAAGATACCTTGACAACCAGAAGAGCTTTTGGAGTGAAACAAATTTTCATGGATTCTACACTCAAGAAGGAGTCCAACCCATTTTGAAGCGGACCAAAATATTCACTGGCCCAGTAGTTATGGATTTTACAAAACGGAGGTTTGCCAGCCCATTCATCCGCGAGTACTCGACTTTGGAAGAGGATCCAAGCCCAATGAAGACACGTCCTGACCCAAAACCCATCACAGGATTCAAGATGGATTTCTCAGCTTTCCAGAAAGCTCAATATCATGATATTTGGACAAGGGAATTGGAAGATATGCTCATTTTCCCTAAACCGGTCAAACCGAGCAGTTTAAGGAAAGATTGGACAATATTTTGGTTCAATCACTTTTTAGCCAACCAATTCCGACCAGACAATTATCTGATCATACCAAGACCCCCAGAAGACATAATCAATGGTCCAGAAGAGTTCTACAAGTTCCTACCATGCACCAGCCAGCATAGGATCAGGAGGATCCTCATTTACCACAACTTGCCTTATTTGGATGCTTGCAGATTTGATGCAATAACTCATGGACGACCCAACCATCAAAACTACCACGTTTTGGGGTTCTTTCTAGCTTATACAAGAGTCCAAATATGCACCAGCACCCATCAGATCAAGCCGAATCCAATCATACCAGAGGATAGACCCGGTTTGCTCAAATTGGCCAAACCGACATGTTTTATTAAAACTCTTCAAACCAAAGGAGACAAGGACCAACGGCTATATTCTCATTCAAGGAACTTATCAAGCATATCAGGAAGGTTATTAAACCATGGACACGTCCAGAAGCTTTCAAGATACAAAGGCTCCCAAGTTTCCATTGATGGTGCACCAAATCATGCTAAAAGACCATATTCTTGGAGCCATCAATACCATTGCTGCCAAGACTTTATTTTCGTGTTATTCAGTTTCCTTTTGTCATTTTATGACTGTTAGAACAGTCTTATGTCGAGCCTATAAAGCTCAGTTCATTTGCCTCATTGTAAATCAACCTTCACCTTTGAACTTTTATTAATGAAAAATCAGTTTTCTAGTTTTCTTAAAACTATTGTTCTAAGTCTTTTGAGTGTGTGTGAAGCAGCTCCAGAGCATCCTGACTTATCAAGGATTCCTTCCATTGATCTTTGTGGTGTCCATCAACCCATCTTCATCCACCAATCGATCTTGAGAGAGACTTCAGTCCAGCAAGACCGGTTCCATCTTCATCCATCTTCCATCCATTGATCTAGCTGAGAGAGACTCAAGTCCAGCATCTAGATACCATCTCCATCAATCTATCCCTTATCTTTATTGTTCTTATTTTCATTATTCAGTATCATAATCATCTCATTCGTTTTTCCATTTTATTCTTGTTTGCATCATAAAACTCATAAAAATCTGTTCTTTTGATTTCAGGTTGCAGCTTGGTTCCAACCCCCAACCAAATCATAGGTTAACCCCCCTGTGCCTACAACACCTAGGTTTCTCTGTTTCGAGTAGTTTACATGTTTCCATCATTGAGAGTGTTGTTTGTAACCCTACTTCCTTTGCCAAAGGTAAATATCAAGCTCATCAGCCTTCCACCGAGCTCTCACTTCCCCTATTTCAGCCTTAAGTTTATTCAAAATCTCCATATGGTGATGTCTTCTTCTTCGCAGTAACAAGGCATCTGCGACTATTGCAGAACTTCTTATACCCATATAGATGCATCCTCCAGGCCTAAAATCTTTGATAAGACCCCCCCCCCCCATTGAAAACCATTTTTCATGCCAAAAAGTTGTCTGGTTCCCACTGTAAATTTCTAGCTTGTGAAACTGCCATACAGTGCTTCGCAATTTCAATATCCTTTTCCAAATCCACGAGCCAGTGGCTGATTGACCATTTACTTCTGAGGTAGTCTTTTGTTTCATGAGATTCATCTTCAGCCATCTTCTCCAGAGTACCGAAGTAGAAAGAATCCTCCATAGAAATTTAATTTCACTCACCATGTTTGTTTCCTTCAGAGGCCGAAGACCGAAGCTTCCCTCCATCTTTGGAGTACAAAAAAACAACCCATACGATCTTTTCCTTGTCAGGATTTAAATTTTGTCGAGACCAAAGGAATACAGAGCATAGCTTCTCTATCTCCTTCATACATGCTCCTAGTAGGAGGTAAGCTGAGAACCATAATTTTTTTAAGCTCGAGAGAAGCGATTTACTAAGCTGAATCTTCTTGCTAAAGACAGCACACAAGAAGTCCAGTTGCTAATTATCGCTCTGATTTTCTCAAGAAGGGGAAAGTAGTCATGTGACTTTATTCCTTCGATCATCAACGGTAAATCTCAAATGTTCCACATGCAGGGAACCAACCTCAAATGAGAAATTTAGAAGGTTCTCATCACTCATGTTCTAAGTAATACCAACTATACACAGTTTGAACTTCTGATGGCTAATTTTTAATCATGACTATCTCAAAAACTCATCGAAAACAGATATGACACCTTCCACTGATCTTTTAGTTCCATAAACAAAGAGCATCAGATCATTAAAAAAACAATGGTGTGCTAGTGGAAGTTTTTTTCATTTCAGATGGTATGCAAATCGTTCCTGTATCGCTGTAGCATCCATCTTCCTGGATAGTACTTCCATACAAATCACGAACAAATATGGAGATAAGGCACATCCTTGCCTCAGCCCTCTTTCACTATGGAAATCCTACCAATTACCATTAACTTGTATAGATAAAAAAAGCCGTCGTAACACATAACCTTATCCAGTGAGTAAACTTTTAAGGAAATCTCATAGTTGTGAGTATGTTGATCAGAAAGGAGCACTGCAATGAATCAAAAGTTTTTGATATGTCGATTTACCTCGCACACTGGAGAGAGCTAGACTCATTGTAGTAGTCCTTAACTAATTCAATTGCAAGAAGCACATTTCCAAAGAAAAAATGTCATGGACGAAAGCAAACTAGTTCAGAGAAATGATTTAAGGAAAAATATTTTTAGGAGATTTGCAAGAATTTTCGAGATTACTTAATAAAGAACTGCAAAGCGAGATCGGCCTAATATCTTTCATGAATCTTGCCCCTTGTCTTTTTGGGATCAAAGCAAGAATAGTTATATTGACTCCCTTCAACTAAATGTTATAATTGTTCGCATTAGACAAGAGTGGGGTTGTTTGTTTCATCATCTTCATCTCCATCTAGATGATCCATTTACATGATTCATCTAAATGATCCATCTAGATATTATTGAGATTGTTTGTTTGTCCATCCAGATGAATCATCTAGATGAATCATCTAAATGGACTTATGTTTGTTTCTTTATATTCATCTCCATCTAGATGAATTTAGTACACAAATTACTGATATACCCTTGTTTACATTTAATATTTTTTTTGTTTCACTATATTAATTTTTATTAATTACTTAAATATATTTATTAATATGATTTTGGCGGGAAATATAATTTTGTGATTTAGCAAAAAAATACATATTCACAATTTTTGCGGAAAACACGTTTTGCGACTTTGGCGGGAAAACGCATTTTTTGTGGTTTTGGTAGGAAGAGCGTTTTTACAATTTTGGTAGGAAAACAGGTTTTTGCGGTTTTGGCAGGAAAACACGTTTTAGTGGGGAAATGTTTTTTTTTGCGGTTTTGAGGAGAAAACACGTTTTTACGGTTTTGACAGGAAACTGTAGTTTTTGGTTTTGGTGGGAAAACACATTTTTACGGTTTTGGCGGGAAAAGACGTCTTGGCGGGAAAACACGTTTTTACTGTTATAGCGGAAAACCGCGTTTTTGCTTTTTATGGGAATACACATTTTTGCGGTTTTGGGCGGGAAAACGCGTTTTTGTTGTTTGGCTGAAAACGCGATTTTTTGGTTTTGGCAGAAAGACGTATTTTTGTGTTTTTGACGGGAAAGCGCGTTTTATGGGTTTGGCGGGAAAACATGTTTTTGCTGTTTTGGTGAAAAATGCGTTTTGCGGTTTTGGCGAAAAATGTGTTTTTGGCGGAAAAATGTGTTTTTGCGTTTTTTTGACGGAAAATGTGGTCTTGGATTTTTATAGTTGTGGTGGAAAATACGTTTATTTGTCATTTTGGCGAGAAATGTATTTTGCGGGTTTTGGCGGGAAAATGTGAGTTTTGCAATTTGGCGGAAAATGCATTTTGTTTTTGCAATTTTAGCGGAAAATATGTTTTTGTGTTTTGGCTGGAAAATGTGTTTTTTGTGATTGTGGTAGGAAAATGTCTTTTTACGTTTTCGGCGGAAAATATGTTTTTGATGTTTTGGCTAAAATGCGTTTTTTCTTCATTTTTGGCAGAAAAACGCATTGGGGTTTTAGCGAGAAAATACGTTTTTTATTTTAATGAGAAAATGTGGTTTTTCATTTTTTCATGAGTGGCAAAATGATATTAGATTTAAGCTTATAATTTGTGAATTGTATAAGAGATATAATAGACTTTATAGCAGTTTGACAAAACCATCTCAATCCAGGTGGTCCAAACTGGTCGAGTTGGATAGACTTTGAAATTAAGTCTGAAATTTTAAAGTCATTTAGATGAACCATCGAGATGAGTTGTAATTTTAATGTCTAAACAAAAGAAACTCTCATTTCCATCTGGATGACTCATCTGAATAGTGAAACAAACATGCCCAGTTTCTCTCATTGTCACTCTAAAATACTTGAATTTGTTTCTCTCATTGTCACTCTAAAATACTTGAATTTGTTTCTCTCATTGTCACTCTAAATACTTGAATTTGTTACTCGACTTTGTAGCTGAATACACGGATTTAGTTTACAAGGCATCACATGATATGAAGAGTTTTCTGCATGGGTAAATGATGCTTTCTAAAAACTTTTGACACAAAATGGTTTTTGACAGTTAGTTTATTTTGCAATGTAGCCAATCTTTTGCGTAGAGAAACAGAATATCCATCTTCTGGTCAACGTAATGTCTTCAAGCATTTACATAATTTACTACATAAACCAATAGGCTGCAGAGTCAGATCTCTGAATAAAGATACAATATACAAACCAATCTTGGAATCAAGATTCAGTAAACTAGCTACACAAAGCACTTATAGAAGGGAATGAGAGACTAGAGAGAAAGAATATGGAATCCACAACAAGGTTATAAACCAGTCAAAGCCAGGGTTGGCGGTTTAATACTCTGTGATGTCTCCAAAGCGATCTTCTTCTTTAACTAGAGCTCATAAACACCTTGAAAATCCCGGAATGCAACAGTATAGGTGCTGCTCATCAATGTATATAAGAATTAATGATTCTTCAGTCTTCATTCATATACTCTCTTTCTTTTTAGCAGAGTAGGAAATATGGAGATGGATCCAATGAGGAACAACACTGACAAAGTCTTGAAATCATACAAATCTTTCACTGATTTGAGATCTCCAAGAGCCAGACCAGCCTGTAAACATGAAGTGAATAAATGACATCAGCCTCTTAAAAATGTCACATAACCGCAAAAAGAGATCAAACTAGAGACTCACTCTAACGGTGATGTACGAAGCTGGCATAAGACCGACTAGAGTCGCTAGGAAGAAGACGTGAAATGGTATGTCAACAATTGGAGAAGACAAATTGATGAATAGGTTTGGAAGTGTCGGTGTTATCCTTAAGAAGAGCATGTAGTTCAGCAGCTTATCTTTTCTTTTCCCAATCTGACACAAACAACAAAAATTTCAAGGCATTAATCATCCTTAAGAAGAAGAGATTTTAGTAAAGTCACAAAAGAGAAGTTACCTCGGCCTGGAAAAACCTCAACTTCTCAGGCCACAACCAGCAAACAAGAGGTCTTCCGACCAATTTTGATAAGAAGAAACAAGAACAGGCTCCAGCTGTAGCATTGAGGACAACAAGAACAAAACCTCTAACCACACCGAAAAGAGCACCGGCAAGTAATGACATAAAGATCGTCCCAGGTATCATGAAGGTTTGCATAAAGATATAGGTGGAACAGTAACCCAAAATGAATCTTGCTGGGTGCTCACTTGCATACGCCCCAAGATTATCTCTGCAAAATATTGTCCAAGAAAATGATTTACATCAGCAAAAGCTATCTCATTCAAAATCATGTCACTAAGCTAATTCGTTGCTCTCCAAACCAACTTTTGGCATCTTGGGAAAGATCAACTTTCATTCTAGGGTTTGAAAAAAAAAACTAAACATTTTCAGTTTCAAGATCATGTCTTTGAGCTGATATGCTATTCTATAGATCAGAACTTGAAAAGAATCAGAGTCTGTAAACGCAACTGAAGAAGCTAAATCTCACTTGAGCAATCGGAGATCGGAGATGGTTGTAGGAAGTTTGAGCTTGCCGTATTCAGCAGCCGGCATTGTGAGGTAAATAGACAGAAGTCCGGTGGTGAAGACGAGGAAGACAGTGAAAAACACGACGAATTCCCACCGTGAAAGAGGAAAGCGCTCCGATTTGGTGCGTTTCGAGGAAGACGCGGCGTCGCCTTCTTCGTCCTTCACGAGTAGCTTTCCGCCGCCTTCACCGGTTAGGTTCCGAGGAGCCGCCATTAGTGTAAAGCTCTCCCCTTTAGAAAACCAAATTCGAAAGAACTGGATTGAATTTCACCAAAGTTTTTGCTTTTCTTTTTTTGTGTTTCGTTTTCTCAGATTTATATTTGTTTGAAAATGTGTAATTTCAGACGCAAGAGCCAATTTAATAAATGTTTTTGGAGTATATACTAAATGTTGTAATTGGAATTTGGAGTATATACTAAATGTTGTACCTCTACGAAACGTAAGGTATTTTTTTCTATTCTATTAATTACAAAACACAAACCTGTTTGTGTTATATCAATCAGAAACTCAGTCAACATTTGTAGTTTTTTTTTTTATAACCGAGTGTCCTGGCCCAACCGAGGCTGTCTAGACTAAAGACCGAACCGTTAAACGCCTTTAGCAGGCTAGGATAAGGTTTTTGGTCTCGGACGCCACACCAACTCCGCATGTAAATTATGTGGTGGCCAGCGGGAATCGAACCCGGGTTCGTATCCTCAAGACCACTAAGCTAATCCCACTGGTTAACATTTGTAGTTTAAAAGACAGATATCAGGCAATATCATAATTATTTAGAAGAAATAAAGAATGGTCATAAAAACAGATACTGACAAAACGTATAACAAAATAGAATAAAAATACATAGAAACATAGCGTATAACAAATACAATAATCATTCATTGAAGCAATTATGAGAAAATAGACTTTTTAATATTTGGATTATATTCCAGTTCAGTATAAGATATTGATGAATGGTCAGTCAAAAAAACTATTATCTTAAAGAGATGTCTACGATAAGGAAAATTTTTGTTTCCTTTTATATTTATTCTATGTACGGAAACACTCATTAGCCTTCTAAATATTTTTAAAAAATTCTTCTAAATCATGTAGAGAATCAATGGAAAATAATAGGAATATGTACTCGTATCACACCTTCTTTTTGTTGATGATAGCTTTTTCTTTTGTAAGACGGAACCCCGTAAATGCAAAAAAGTTACGAAAGTAGTCAGATTTTATGGATAAACATCTGGCCAATGTATCAATTTCGATAAATATTCTCTACTCTTCGGTAAGAGGATATGGGGAGACATAAGGCAACATATCAAGGACACGCTTTGTAACACCCCGTCCCAGCTGTCTAAGCCATGGTCGATGCGTCACGTCGCTCGGTCCACTTCCTCACCGAATCTCTCTATTTTTAACCCTTCTTATTTAATTTCGTCCTTGAACGTGAGTTCACTTGGATCTTAGCTAAAGACCACCTTAGTCATTTTTTAGCTTAGATTATTTTAATATTACGCAACGGAATATTATCTATTAAACATTGATCTCTATTTAGTGTAACATTTGTCCGGTCCAATTGTATATGCCTTGGTCAGTTTACTTACTACCATTCAGCTTAATAGAACAATCCTTGAAACGGTTCAAGTCATACTGAGCCGAGGTTCCATTCCCTTAAACCACTATACCAGCATCCTAACAAGATACTATTCAATTCAAGTATTTGATAACTCAGACCTTTGCCACATACACGAAGCTTATTAGCTCATCGGTCGTCCATTGGTCCAAATTACTCTTGGTTTTCTATTGAACCATTGGACTCATTGAGTGTCTCCTTAGTTCTTATCTTATTCCTACATAAAACAACTTTCTTTGGGTACTTAGTCATTCAACCAACCATCCTCAGAGACTAAGGTAACCCTTGAGAAGTCTTCAATCAGTTATGGATATGCATCTGGCCCTTATCGGCTCATACAACATCCAGCCTCGTCTCACCTTATAGGCAATAGTACCGAGTCCCTTTCTAGACCGAGAATGCCCATCATGTCCTAAGTCAATCATCCAACCTAACTCATGACTCATAACTGATGAGTCTTCATCTAGCCTGATCGGCATTGGATTATATCTGAGACAACCTATTTGACTTGTTCATAGCAAACAATGTATTCATTAATCAAGTTAGTTCCAACACCTTGATCCATCATTTATGGATCGGGTCTTCCCTTCTCAACCATGATCATATCATACATGGCCTCCCTTTAACAATCACACCTATTCGGTTACAATCTATTCGTACCCTTTCAGTACCGAACCATTCATACCCTTTTGGACCCAAACAATTCGTATCCTTTCGGACTGAACACTTCGTATGTCCTGACTTTACAAGTCATGGACTAAATCATATGGATCGGACAGTACCTGCATCTAATGGTACCGTTTGGAACATGAACCCCTTAGTCGATGGCACCTTTTGGTCCTCAAACCCTTTGATTGCAACCCTTGGCATCTCGTGCGTTTTACTTACTTGTACCCTTTGGTAACTCACAACCTTTGGTTACTCGTGACTCTTGGCACTCATACCCTTTAGGTCATTCCAACCGCCTCGCCTAACCGTCCATTTTCTGGAACGATCCTGACTATTACTATAGCCAATCCATTGGGACTTGATCCAATCTCTTTAGACCAACTCAAGGTCATATCCCAAAACCCAAGCCCAATAAACCCACGTAATTCCCCTTGACAGAACAAAGTCAAACTGATCCATTGTTAAGACCCATCGGACAATCCGTCCAATCGGCCATGAACCATGATTTGTGGTTGGTTCCATTCGGACATGACCTTAGCTCTTTGCCAAGCCAATTACGACACCAAACCACACCATTCCTCACGCAAATGTATAGTAGAAGATGAAGAGAAAGTAATTAATAGAGAAAGAAGAGACTAGATGCAACCAATGAAAATTCGGCCCAACAATCCGATTAAACCGATCGATTGTTATGGGCGATGGTTCCATGGCCACCCCTATGACCTTGAACGTGTGCTCTGGACTCTTAAAGCCCTTTTTCCAACACTTTATACTTGCCTCTGGTTCTTATTCCAATCGGCCTTTCCTTTTCAGAATCGATCTCCACTTTGTTGTTGATTAACCACAACAAACCTTGTATGGTTGATTTCTCTCTCTTTCTTTCTTTATCTCTCCCGCCTTTCTCTCTGTATTTTCCTTCTGGAACGGATGATTATTTTAGTGCCCATGTTCCCCTATTTATAGAAGAAGGCGTGGGGTAAACTGCCTTGGCCGAAGGGACACCAATTAATGGGCGAATGGGCACCTTTTGGTCCCTTCCTATCTCTTCGACCATAACTTCTCCACATGTATCTTTTCGCCTATAACCATATTCTGGCAGGTTCTAGATGGACCTAAACGTTTCCTTAAGGCCTTGGACCAAGCCCATAGACTGCCCAAGCCAACGTCCCAATGGCCAGACCACCCGGCTCAACCGGCTGACCCAACCACGGCCCGGACTGGCCCAACTGCCCAAGACCATAACAGTCTGTCCAGCTGGGATGAGCTGACTCCCAGCTGACCCAGATGAGTGAGCTAGTAGTCCAGCTAGTGGAGCTGACTTAGTTTGGATTGAGCTAGAGTAAAATTGACCCAGCTTCATTAAGATGATCGAGCTACTCGTTCACTTCGTCCAGCTACCGTCTAACTCGTTCTAACTAACATACTTCTTTTCGCAGTCCTATTTGGTTAAGTTTGCCTTACTTAACCCTTTATTTGGAACATGGAATGCTTGCCTTTGATCAGGTTGATCGGCTGTACGTTTCCTCGAACCATGGCTCGTCCCAACAATCATATTCATGATTGGGGATGCTACAAGTCTCCCCCACTTGCGATGGATTTGTCCTCGAATCCGAATCAATTTTTTCCTCAGAAACAAACTTCTCAAAGCACTCGGAATACTCAGCTTTCATCCTTGCCTTCGTTTTCCAAGTGATTATCTCTTTCCCACTGCAGTCCCAAATGACCTTCATCATCAGGACTGTTTTCTTCATTGTTGCTTTTTCTATCCTATAATATTCGAACCGGCCTTGTTTCTAAGGTTAGTTTATTTCCTAGATCATCGGGAATAACTCGAAAAACAACATCTTTGTCTGTCAGACATTTCCTGAGTTGGGAGACATGAAACACATTATGAAATGCATCCCTCTTGGCCGGCAAGTCCAACTTGTATGCCACCATTCCAACTCTTTCTATGACCTTAGCGGCCCCAAGTATCTTGGCTCTAATTTCCTTCTTCCGGAAATTCAGACCCTTCCCTTGAAGGTAGTCATCTTGAGATACCCCAAGTCACCAACTGCGAACTCGAGATCTTTCTTACGTCGATCTGCATAGTTCCTTTGGTGATCTTGTGCTGCCCTCATAAGTTCCTCTTTCAGACCTCTATCATTAGGAACACTGATCCTTCCATTGACTAGGATAGGACCATCCTTCGCGGTCTGGTACTCCGTCCTGTCATTCTGAGCAACCTTGTCCAGGTTCTCATCCTAACCTTGAACTAACCGAATTCGGGTAAACATGTCGGCTTGGTTAACCACCTCTAGTCCGAGTGGCTCACTCTCATTGGTCATTTCATTCAACTGCAGAGCACAGACCATCCCTTCCTGGTCGTCCGCCTCCCGTTTGGCTGATACATCTGCTCGTCTCCAGCTCAAGGCGTCAACCACTAGGTTAGCCTTTCCCGGATGATAAGCGATGTCTATATCGTATTCAGCCACGAATTACATCCACCTTCTTTGCCGTAAGTTCATCTTTGGCTGGGTGAATATATACTTCAGACTTTTATGGTCTGTAAGTATCTGGACCTTGGCGCCATACAAGTATGAATGCCATATCTTTAAGGCAAACACTACCACAACCATTTCTAGATCATGGGTGGGGTAGTTTCCCTCATGTTTCCTCAATTGCCTTGACACATAGGCGATGACCTTCCCATGTTGGGTCAACACGCAACCTAGTCCAGTTATGGACGTGTCTGTGTATACCACATATGGTTGGTCGGCCTCCGGAAGTACCAGGACAGGTGCACTGGTCAGCATGCCTTTTAAGTGCGGAGAGACATCTCTCACACTCTTTAGACCATGTGAACTTCACATCCTTCCTAGTCAACCGTGTCATAGGATGGGCCAAGTTTTTGAATCCTTTGTATAGTAACCTCTAGCCTGAGGAAGCTTCTTAATTTTGTGGCACTGCGTGGTCAGGGCCAATCGTGGATTGCCTTGATCTTCGCATGATCCACTGAGACACCTTGCTCGGATACGATATGACCGAGGAACCCAATACTCTTTTGCGAAAAAAACTTCATTTGCTGAGTTTGGCATAAAGCTTGTGCTCTCTTAACCGTTTCAGAATGGCTCTTAGATGTCTCTTATGAGATTCCTCATCCTTGGAGTAAACCAGGATATCATCTATAAAGATGATCACTGATTCGTCCAAGAAATCTCGGAACACGCTATTCATCATTTTTATGAATGCAGCAGGTGCATTGGTAAGACCGAATGAAATAACAACAAACTCGTAGTGGCCTTACCTGGTCCTAAATTCCATTTTCTTAACATCATTTGGCTCTATAGGAATTTGATGATACCTAGAGGCCAAATCGATCTTAGAAAACCATTTGGCTCCTTTGAGTTGATCCAACAACTTGGCTATCCGAGGTACCCGGTACTTGTTCTTCACAATAACCATGTTCAACCCTCGATAATCGATACACAGTCACATGCTACCATCCTTCTTTTTCACAAAGAGGACTGGTGCACCCCATGGGGAACTACTCGGACGTATGAACTCCTTTTCTAATAATTCCTCCAATTGCTTTTTCAGCTCGGCCATTTTGGTGGGAGCCATCCGATACGGACTCTTGGATAATGGAGCTGTCCTGGGTTCTAGTTCTATCGTGAAGGGGTCCGACCTAGCAGGGGGATACCCTGTAGCGTACAGAACACCTCTTCAAACTCAGATACCACCAGAGTCCCAAATAGACTATCGTACTGACCGCACTCTACAGTGGTTATTGTGGCCAGAAAAAATGGCTTCACAACCCTGGTCAAGCATCCTTAGAGCTCGGACTGCTGACACCACTACACCTGGAGTCGATCATTCACATTGGAACTCGATCGGTAGATCCCTAGTACCTGAGAGTGGTCCGATACTTTCCTAGCCAATCCATGCCTAAGATCATCTCGTGATTCTTAAGGTGGACACATATCAGGTCAACATGCAGTACCCTGTTTTGAATGACCACTAGGGCATTTGTAACAAGGCTTAGTGGATGCATAACCCGGCCTCCGGTCCATTCATTATCCCCAAATGATCCCATTTACCAAGAAGAAATGGTCTTCTTCCGATCAAGCCCAGGCTCACAAAACTATGTGTAGCGCCTGTATCAAAAATGACCCTTTTCCCCATTTCCAACCATTAGGGTTCCTAGATGAGTAGGATCTTGGTTTGATCACACATTTGGAAAATGTCCCATACCATTCTCCAAAGCGTCTTACTTTTGCGAATGCTGTCACCATTCGCAAGAGCATTTTCGAATGGTATCAGAGCCACTTGAAGGTTAGGGTTTGTGTTCTTAATCTGAAATCACGTTATCTGACCTTTACCATCAGATCTACAATGTCTTCTATTGAGAGGAACATAAAACTTAGGGAGAGAGCTGTGCTCAAAGAAAAAAGAGAGTATTGGCAAGAGATGAGAAGAATAAAGGAGCAGGCTGAGGTTGAGAGAGAGTATGAACTCGTCCAGGAAGCAAACCAGCAAAGGCGTAGACTTGATTACTTGCATAGCCAGAAGTTCCAAGATATAATAACCCAAGAGATACAAAAAGCAGTCAATGCTTTGGTGCGAGATCAGCAAAGGAGGTCTGAATTATCATCAAAACCAGATCGTGAGAGACTGAAAGCTCCTGATCTAAATCCACTTGAGGAAGCACGACCTGAAGAAGCAAAGAAACTTGTTTTGGATCAGTTTAGGTCATGGTCTAAGGCATCTTTAAAGCAGGCGGAGGAGGAAGAGGAGATTGAGTCAAAACTAGCAATTTCTTTCCATGAACAACACTTGGATGATCAACTGAAACAAGAGGAGAAATCAACAGTTATGTGTGTTCACGTGCCTGGTCAAAACCAAGCTGAAGTAGTAGTAGTTGGTGGATCATCTAGAGCTACTGATTTAGTGCTTGCAGATTTGGTTGATCAAGATGATGCTGAAACTGTTTCTTCTTATCAACTAGCCAAACCTCTTGTGTGGATTCAAAGACATCTCGTGGATCATCTAAGGTTTGTAAAGGGTCTGCAACAAGTTGTTTTTGAACCAGGAGGAAGCGTGTTTGTGCTTGAAAGAAGCAACAATATCCTGGTCCAGAAAGCAGAAACTTTGAAGCTTTATTTACACAGCTCATTCGCTCTTGAAGAACAGGGTTTGTGGTCAAATCCTTTTGAAGTAAGAGAGGATGGAATGATCCAAATCAGCTGTAGTGGAAAGATAGGAGAGTTGGGAGGCAACACGTGCCTGATCAGGTCCGTAACTGATGAGAACAAGTTGAGAAGAGCAAATCAGGAACTAGTTGTGGTTAAAGAGAAGCCAAAACTGGAGGATGAGTATGGAGACCAGTGCACACGACCACCTGACCAGAAGAAGATGAAACCGAAAGTACATGGTCCCATGTCAATGAGCAGGACACGTGTAGGATCATCCTGGTGTAAAGCAGTCAGCTTAAAACTCAACAAAGTGAAGGAATCATATGCCTTAGAAGCTACATACACTGAGAAAAGTTCCAAGTTGTCCCTGAGACATGAAAAAGGATTCTAGAGTTCTGTGTTTGACCCTGGAAGGACTGGAGAGGTGATGATATTTCTTTGGAGTTGAGTGATCAACGTTCTATCCTCATACAGATCTTGGATTTGAGGACAACTCCTTTTAAAGGAAGAGGGAATGGTGCAATCCTGTTCTGCTTAAACTCAATGGATTGAAAACAATATATGGGTCAACTATACCAGTGATCATGGTGCAGCTTAATGGACAGTTTCAAGGTCTCATTGGAATGATCTATGAGGTTCTAGATAGAGAGAAGAGAAGATTTCTTGGTACAACAGCACGTGGATGATCCAAATCTCATCAGGAGACACTCCAATACTCAGTTAAAGTTGTGGGTCATCATGAAGAAGGAGGGGAAGGCCAAGAAGAACCAGCTTGTTGGTTTAGTTCCTTTATTTGTAATTTCAGTTTTTGTAAACCAAGTTCTAATAGGATTAGGAGTAATAAACCAATTTTGAATTGGATTAGGATTAGAATTTAGTAAACCAATTTCAATTAGGATTAAGATTTTTATTAAACCATTCTGGTTTAGGATTAGGTTTTCTATTTTCTCCTTTAAGAACTTGTAGCAACGTTTTGGCATTTAATCAAGCAATAAACTTTTTTCTGTCGTTTTGTTCTCTGGGGAGATCTGGTTACTTTGTTCTATAATGAACACTTTCCATTGTTAAGGAGGTTGATATTATGTGGGAATCATCCTAGACATCAAGCATGACGCCCCTGTGTCTCAGGAATAGCAAAACAACTTCTGAGCAATCCATAGCTCTTTATCAAAGTCCATCATCATCATCTATCTTACACCCCCCCTTCAAGTGATCCAGGGAGAGGCAGCCATTCCAGGGCCGTACCAGATCCCCATCATACTAAGATACCTAACATCATGTCCTTCCATTGATTGGAACGAACATCTTGAGTTTCCTTATTCTTTCCATAGTCGGATTCATCTTGTAAATTTTCCATTCTATCCCACTTGATCTAAGGGGTACTAACATGACCTATATTGAGTCTTAACTGATCCAAATTATCACAAGTCCACTCGTACACTAGTCATGTAGTGTCTACCTTAATCCAGATTTAGCATCGCATATTGCTCACTTGTTTTGAACGGCCACCTAGGAATAACACTTATCCTTGTAGAGTGCTGATCGTTTTTCCCAAACGTAGCAACTCCATGTCCATGTCACATCCATTGGTCTGGTCATTCATATAGAAAGTCTTGCATTGCGTCCATTCTTTACCTAGACGAGTAGGATATTGTTCCATCACACATTTGGAGAACGTCTCATACCACTCCCCAAAGTGTCACACTTCTGCGAATGCTGACACCATTAAGAAGAGTGTTTATAATATACCTCAACCCTCATCATACTAGGATATTACAAATAGTGTACTTTCAAAACCGTTCATTACTTCCGATAGCTAGATCGACTAACCTTCATGTTTCAGGATTTTGCCCCTGGAGACTGTATCTTGGCTAAGTGGTTCATCTCAGAACTTCCCTGTTCTCAAGCACGATACCTTACTTGCCTTAACTCTCTCTCGGCTCACCTTTATCAAGGTTTACTAATCGTCTTAGTTTCGAGAAGACATTTCGGTTTGAACTTAACATCTTTGAGCACTTTCCTGAACAAGATCAAGCATGCTCTGATACCAACTTGTAACACCCCGACCCGACTATCTAAGCCGCGGTCAGTGCATCACGTCGCTCGGTCCACTTCCTGGCTGAACCTCTCTATTTTTTAACCCTTCTTATTTAATTCCGTCCTTAGAAGTGAGTTCACTTAGATCTTAGCTAAAGACCACCTTAGTCATTTCTTAGCGTAGATTATTTCTAAAATTACGCAGCGGAATATTATCTACTAACCATTGATCTCTATTTAGTATAACATTTGTCCGGTCCAATTATCTATGTCTTGGTCAGTTTACTTACTGCCATTCAGCTTTATAGAACAATCCTTGAAACGGTTCAAGTCATACTGATCTGAGGTTCTATTCCCCTAAACCATTTTACTAGCATCCTAACCATATACTAATATGTTCAAGTATTTGATAACTCATACCTTTGCCACATACACGTAACTTATTAGCTCATCGGTCCTCCATTGATCCCGATTACTCTTGGTTGTCTATTGAACCATTGGACTCATTGAGTCTCTCCGTAGTTATTATCTTATTCCTACATAAAACAACTCCCTTTTGGTACTTAGTCATTCAACCAACCATCTCCACAAACTAAGGTAACCCTTGAGAAGTCTTCAATCAGTTAAGGATATGCATCTGGCCCTTATTGGCTCATACAACATCCAGCCTTGTTTCACCATATAGGCAATAGTACCAAGTCCCTTTCTGGACCGATAATACCCATCATGTCCTAAGCCAATCATCCAACCAACCTCACATGACCCAGAACTGATGAGTCTTCATCTTGCCTGATCCGCGTTGGACTATATCCGAGACAACTGATCTGACTTGTTCAGAGAAAACGGTGTATTCATTATTCAGGTTAGATCCGACACCTTGATCCATCATTTATGGATCAGGTCGTCCCTTCTCAGCAATGATCAGTCATACACGGCCTCCCTTGAACAATCACACCTATTCGGTTACTATCCATTTGTACCCTTTCAGTACCGAACCATTAGTACCCTTTCGGACCCGAACCATTCGTATCTTTTCGGACCCGAACACTTCTTTCCTGACTTTACAAGTCATGGACTGAACAATATGGATCGAACAGAACCTGCATCCAATGGTACCGTTTGGAACATGCACCCCTTAGTCGATGGCACCCTTTGGTCAATGGCACCTTTTGGTCCTCATACCCTTTGATACTTGCAACCCTTGGAATCTAGTGACTTTTAGTTACTTGTACCCTTTGGTAACTCACAACCTTTGGTGACTCATGACTCTTGGCACTCGTACCCTTTGCTTCATTCCAACCGCCCAGCCTAATCGTCCATTTTTCTGGAACGATCCGGGCTGTTACTATTATCGATCCCTTGGGACTTGATACAATCTATTTAAACCGACTCAAGGCCATATCCAAACATCCAATCCAAGGCCAATAAACCCACGGAATTCCCCTTGACAGAAAAAATGCAAATCGATCCATTGTTAAGACCCATCGGACCATCCATCCAATCGGCCATGAACCATGATTTATGGTTGGTTTCATTCGGACATGACCTTGGCTCTTTGCCAAGCCAATTGCGGCACCAAACTACACCATTCGTCACGAAAATACAGAGTAGAAGATGAAGAGAAAGTAATTAAAACTGAGAAGGAAGAGATTTGATGCAACCAATGCAAAACCGGCCCAACAATCCGATCAAACCGATCGATTGTTATGGGCGATGGTTACATGGCCACCCCTATGAACTTGAATGTGTGCTCTGGACTCTTAACCAGAATCGGCCTTTCCTTTTCAGAATCGATCTCCACATTGTGGTTGATTAAGCACAACAATATCGACCTTGTATGGTCGATTTCTCTCTATTTCTTTCTTTCTCTCTCCCACCTTTCTCTCTGTATTTTCCTTCTGGAATGATGATTATTTTCGTGCCCAGGGTCTCCTATGTATAGAAGAAGGCGTGGGATAACTGCCTTGGCTGAAGGGACACCAATTGATGGGCGAATGGGCACCTTTTGGTCCCTTCCCATCTCTTTTACCATAACTTCTCCCACATGTATCCTTTCTCCTATAACCATATTTCAGAAGGCTCTATATGGACCTGCACATTAAGGCCCTGGACCGATCCCATAGACTTCCCAAGCCATCATCCCAATGGCCAGACCACCCGGCCCAACCAGCTGACCCAACCACGACCCAGACTGGCCCAACTGCCCAAGACCATAACACTCCGTCCAGCTGAGATGAGCTGACTCCAAGATGACCCAGCTGAGTGAGATAGTACTCCAGATAGTGGACCTGACTTAGTTTGGATTGAGCTAGAGTAAACTTGACCCAACTTCATTGAGCTGATCGAGCTACTCGTTCACTTCGTCCAGCCACCGTCTAACTCGTTCTAGCTTACATACATCTTTTCCCACTCCTATTTGGTTAAGTTTACCTTACTTAACCCTTTATTTGTAAGATGGAACATTTGCCTTTGATCAGGATGATCGGCTGTATGTTTCCTCGAACCATGGCTCGTCCCAACAATCCTATTCATGATTGGGGATGCTACACGCTTGGGATCTAGAATGAAGGGGCATGGGTTCTTACTTAGTAATTTCAGAAGACATCATTGGATCGAAGTGTAAGCTTTTAGTTTTTCTTAAGGATAAGCTTTGCACTGAGAGAATGGACGGACAAGTACATGGCTATCGAAAGGAGGTAAAGAAGTCCTAATAAATTCCATCTTATTAGCTCTCCCGACTTACGTCATGTATAGTTTCCTTCTCCCACTGGAAATATGTAAAAATCTAGCAAGTGCCATTGCACAACTTTGGTGAAGCTCAAACCCACCAAAGAGAAGTATTCACTGTGAAAAATGTGAAAAGATGTGATTTCCAAGAGAGGAGGATGTAATTGGTTTCCGTATGATTCATGAATACAACCTTGTGTTACTTGCAAAACAACTTTGGCGCTTGGTCTGGAATCCAGACTCACTAGTGGCTCGAGTTTTGAGGAGAAGATACTATCAACTAAGTTCGTCTTTGCTGATTTCATTAGTACACAATCCATCATATGTGTGGACCATCATTGCAGCTGGTAGGGAGTTACTACTTATGTGAATCAGACATAAAGTCCACTCGGGATTTGAAATAAATGTTTGGAACACCCTTAGATTCCTATGATACTTGCTAGGCTGCTCAGCCTATTGCCCCAGTCATGCATCTGAAAATGACAGTTGGCGACCTTCTTGATGGAGAATTGAAAGAATGTGACGTTGGGTTGCTGGAGAATTATGTTGTCCCTGAATATATATCACTAATATGCAGTTTGGACATAGGCCCAACGTATCGAAGAAACACATTCTGTTGAAACTATACGAAGAATGGGCAGTACACAGTTAAGTCATGATATTGTGTGGCGCATAATATGTTGAGAGAGGACGGGGAAGGTGAGGTATTGGAGCCAAGCATAACGAAACTTTAAGCATTTACTTGGAAGGTAAAAGCTCCCCAAAATATATGTCATTTTATATGCCAATTGATAACAGAACAAATAGCAGTGACAGGAAATCTGATCCATCGTCATATGCGATGTGATAGTTATTGCTCAAGATTTGGAAAACCAGAGGAGACTGTTACTAACGATATTTTTGAATGTCCACCAGCTTTACAGGTATTGTTCCTAGCGACCACACCATCGACCCAATGCATATTTCCTTTACCGAGCATTTATGCCAACATCGATTACCTATTTTGGATAAATAGCAGCATTGAGGACCCGGCATTGGATAGACATCCCTATCTTTGGCTAATCTGGTATATTAGGAAAGCTCGGAATGACAAAGTCTTTAGAGGGATTTATAGGGATCCCATGGAGCTCGCCAGCTATGCGGAAAGTGAATGTCATGCATGGCTTAATGCAAATGAAGCAGTACCCTCATCCTCACAGGAAGATCTTAATGAGGAGCCACAAGCCTTAAGTTGGGCGAGATATGCATGGTAGATGGTTCATGGAGCTCTGCTTCCCAGTTCAGTGGCTGTGGATGAGTTTGAAAGGATAGCATGGGGAAGACTCAATTAATGGGGACGCGAAACATCAGTCGAAGAGAAGTTGCTTTACATACAGAGTTGGAGTCATTTAGATGGGCTATGGAATTTATGCTTGAACGCTCAACCTACCAGAGCTTTTGGGACAAATTTGCAAGGACTTGATCCTAATGTTACAGAACCCACAAGCTTGGCCAAGTTTTGCGACAAAGCTGGAGGTGATTCACACTCTTCAGTTATGATTTTCGGAGTTCATGATCTACCATATTCCCAAACACAGAACGTCGTTTCTGATTCTTTAGAAAGAAGTGCACGGTTTTTTCATAGATCATTTTGTTGTATTGGTTGTTCTATTCCGGTCTGGTTTATGAGACCACCTTAAGTTTGAGAAAAGAATAGTCGTTTGTCATAAAAAAATCCAACCTATTTATAAATGTTTTATTACCACTTTTTAAATTCCTTTTCCACTCACACTAACTACTTCATTAATTTAATTTTGGTGACTAATTTAATACCCTGGTTTGTTAGTGTCTCGAGTTTTTAGGGGAAAAATACTACTGACTGAGTTCACCTTTATGAATATGTTCAGTAAACAATTCATCCTATGTGAGGATGTGGGGGCTACTATTTCAGCGGAACGAAAACTATTGCTATTAGTAATTAGACATAAAATTCTTTCTAGACATGAGGTTAATGTGTGGGAGAACCCTTGGATCCCCACCACACCAGCTAGACCGGATTGGCCTTCTGTCCCAATCATGCACCAGAGAATGTGAGTCAGCAAACTGTTTAATGGAGAATCAAAGTAATGAGATGTTGGATTACTGGAAAATTATGTTGCCCACAATGACATACCTTTCATAAAAAGTTTAGTCATAAGCTCAATTCATCGTCGTGATACTTTTTGTTGGGACTACACAAAGAATGGTCAATACACGGTTAAATCTAGATATTGGGTAGCACGTAATTTATGGAGAAAGGAAGAAGAGATAAGTTTTTGGAGCCCAATATAACCAAGCTTCAAGCCTTTGATTGGAAAATAAAAACACCTCAGAAAATATGTCATCTGATGTGGTAACTAGAACAATACATGTGGCGCTAATAAGGAACCTGACGCGCCGTAATATGAGATGTGATAACTGTTGCCCAAGATGTGGCGAAACAGAAGACACGGTCACTCATGCCATCTTTGAATGTCCACCATCTTTACATGCATGGTCTCTATCAGCAACACCTTCTAGCCCTAACATCTTTCCGCTGTCAAGTATTTATGAATTACCTTTTCTGGAGAAAGAATAACATCGTCGAATCAAAATTAGATAGGGATCATTATCCCTGGATAATCTGGTATATTTAGATGTCTCAAAACGATAAACTCTTTAGTGGATAAATATGGATTCTTTGGTGCTAGTTCGATATGTGGAAAGTGAATGTCAAATTTTGTTCAATGCAAATGAGATGGAAAACCCAATTCCACGAGAACATAATATTGAGGAACCAAATGTCTTAAGCGGGGGTAATATTTGCATGGTATATGGCTCATGGACTTCCACTTCCCAATTCAATGGTTGCTGATGGGTTTGGATGGATCTTGGGGAAGATTAAATTTATGTGCACAAAGAAATATAAACAGCAAAAGGCTGCAATATACCAGACGTAAGCACTGCGGTGGCAAAAGAGAATATACTACAACATTCTACATGTCAGAGTTTTTGGACGGATTGCAAAGATATGATTGTGATGATAAAAAGCCTTATGTATAGCCAAGTTTTGCAACAGAATTGGAAGTGATAAAGAGTCTGCAGATATGTTTTCCGGACTTCAAGATCTCTTACATCCCAAGTGTGCAAAACCGACTTCCAATTCTTTAGCTAGGATTGCGAGGTCTTTTCAAAGTGAACTTTGTTATATTTATTGTTCTATTCCACTCTAGTTATCCTGACCACCTCAAGTATAAATAATAGAATAAAAGTTTGTTGTAAAAAAACTACTTCATTTATTACTATAAATATTTGACAGCACTTATTTAGATGTTAAACACTATTTCAAGGGTTTATTACAACTTTTACATTCTTTTATTCATCATAACTACTTCATTAACTTTATTATCATAACTAGATGTTTTCTTGCACCATGCACAAACATAATGATTTTTAAAAAATACTTTATTATATTTTTACATTTTTATTCAGTTTTTAAAATATAAAATAATCAAATGTAATTAAGATTTTAGCTTATAAAAATTATAACCTACACTGGCATTTAGTTTAAATAAATATTTTTTTTGAGATAATCATTTTATACATTTTTTTACTGTTGTATTATAATGAGCAATAGATATATCATATTTTTTTAATAATCCATGTCCTCCATTTCTTCTTATAGTGATTATAAATTTGAATAATTAATTGGTAAGTAACATATATGATATTACCTAAAATGGATGATATATTATTTTAAAGTGATATTATATATTTTAAAAATATTTTTCTGTAAAAGTAGATAAAATTTTTGAGGTATAAAATATAAGTAATTTTTATAGAAGTTTTATTTGCAGAATAAAAAAATTAGAAAAAACTATTTACTTATGTTTATGTATATTTCATTATTATATATCCTAAACATGAATTATATTATCATGTATATGTTATACTTAAAATCATGAACATGAGCACTATACAAAATAATTTATTCATAAAAAAAGAAATATAGTAATGAAATACATTAGTACAATTTACAATTCTCATTTGAAGTAATGAAAATATAAAATTCTAATAAAACAAATGAATATTTTTAGTTTATTTAATTAATTTCTTCATTTTTCAAGTTTATAAACATCACATATAATATTTATTTTTCTTATGTTTTATAGTTACGGTAATGAATATATACTTGTTACTTTATTTTTTCATTTCTATAATTAAATTATGTCATAATTAATTTTAAGCCATGTCATTATTAAGAATGATCCATGTGATATTTGTAACTAGCCGCATCATAAATTTTTATTAGAGTAATTGTAGTGATGACACTTGTACATATCACATTGTAAACAATGTATAAGGGATAAATGGATAATTTGACAGCATTTATTTAGATTTTTCAGCACTAAATTTAAATATTTTTTACAGATTTTACATTTCTTTTTCATTCACACTGACTACTTTATTAATTTTGTTACCATAATAATTTGACATCTTATATTTAGATGTTAATCATAATAATTTGAATATTTCATAGTATTACCTTAAACATGTGACAATAATTCAAATTGGTTAGCAATTTTTTTTTGTTAACAGAATATGTTAAAATCAATTTATTTTTCTTTAAATCGTTATTATATTTTATTTTGTATTAACAATTTTTGTTTCTTGGTTTGCCTGGTAAATACGCGTTGTCCATCTTATCGTATACGATGTCAATTTTATATTGGTGTTTTTTCCCGTCTAAAAGTTGTTCTATTGCTCAGACTAGAGGTGGTTTGGGTAACCAGACCGGAAAAGAACAACCAATAAAATAAAGAGTTATATGGAAATACCTAGCAGACGTAGCTAAAGAATCTAAAATTTGGTTTTGCAATCTTGGAACATGGGTAATCTTGAAGTCCGGGAAGCAGATCTTCAATGTCTTTATCTTCTCCAACTTTGTTGCAAATCCTGACCAAGCATGGGTTTCATTAAGCATGTTGATCAAATCCAAACAATCTGTGCCAAAACTCTGACAAGTCGAATGCTGAAGCATATTCTCCATCACCCAGCCTAGCGCTTCCAACTCAGTATGGAAGGCTGATTCTCGTCGATTGCAATTCTGTGTACCCGTAAGTTCAACCTTTGTCATCCTATCCATCCAAACCCATCCACATCCACTAAATTGTACTGTAGGTGTCCATGATCCATCTATCATGCATATATTTCTCAAGCTAAGACTTGATGATCCTCAATACTATGACATTGTGGGGCTAATGTTTTTTTCTCATTAGCTTTGAACCATGCTTGACACTCACTTTTCGCATAGCGAACTAGTTCCAATGGATCTCTGTCTATTCCCCTAAAGAGTTTATCATTTCTTGCCTTCCAAATATACCAAATTATCTACGGATAAGGATTCATGTCTAATTATGGTTCAACAATGTTGCTTTTCCTCCAGAAGAGGTAATCCATATTAGCATAAATGTTCGGGAGAGAGAATATGTCCTGACTTGTTGGTGTCGCTGATAAGCACCAAACTTGGAGAGCTGGCGGGCATTCAAAAATTGCATGGGTAACAGATTCTTCAGGTTCTCCACAACGTGGGTAGTAGTTATCACATCCCATGTTATGCTTTATCAAGTTCTTCGTAACCGCCACATGACCGGTTATCAGTTGCCATATAACATGACATATCTTTTTAGGAGCTCTTATCTTCCAAACAAAAGCTTGTAGCTTCGTGCATGTTTAATATGATGCCAATTTTATGCATTGTTTGATTTGTTTTTAACCAAACCATATCATATCGACCAAACCACTTCCTATACCAGTTAAGAGAATTTTATAATTCAAACTTATAGGTATGACATACCATTAACGCTTCAGAAAGCAATGTGAGGACATGTGCTTTGATGATTGAGATTCCACCGCCTGAACACCAACTTCTAATTCCTCACTGGATTCCAACCACTAGAACATAAATCATCCAACCACAGAGGCTCAACAACGAGCACTCGTACGAAAGCCGACAAACTAAACCATTAGATCTTCACTTCAAATATAAGCTTCAGTCGCATGCAATCGAAATAACGGATCTGAATATCCTGCACAATTAACCCAAACATCTTATAAAATATAAATAAGTCTCAAGATGAATCAACCTATCCGAGTAGAAGGTTGGAACAAACTGATCTGTGATCCGATGAGCAAATGAAGCTATAGAGAGGAACATAAGCAAAGATCAAAAGAAAAGAAAACAATCTAGGAAATTCCATAGTAAAACCTTCGTCAACCCAGAGAGGAAGGCTTGACGTTGGTGACAAAATCCGCCGTCACACTGGAGGAAATTGTGTAATATTGGAGCCAAAAATCCGACTATGCAGCCTCTAGAAGATCACCTTAAACAAGAGCCAAATTTTGCTGGAAGCATCAGTGACTCAGGGTGACTCTCTCTCTCTAAAGGATTTTTAGAGAGTGAAAAGAGAAATCCTATGTCAATTTGTGTATTATGTGATGGAACATGTAGTTTAGTATAGTAATTATTTGTATATATTATAAATGTCGAGTATACACTTTTCCAAAGGTAGTTCGCTAAAAATAACCATTGTTACGTTTTTAATATTGAATATATCGTGTAATCTCTATTTTTATTATAAATATGATAAACTACCTCCAACATATGTGACATTGATGAAAAACATCAAGAATAACATTTCACGAGGTATATCTCCTTGTAACACTTGGATCCACGAACGATTATGCATGTACGACATCTTCGATCGAAAAACTTTGTTCAGAGAATATGACCACAATGAACAGCTCTACCTATAGCACTCTCCCAAATGGATCCAAAATAATATACCTCAAATGTTTTATAAGCTCCAGTTACAAGAGCCCTTCCTTGATCTAACAAGTGGTGGGGGTGGGGTGGGTGCAAAACTGTCTCAAGAACGCTAACAAATGGAGCATTTTGATGCACCCCACCATTGTGACATACATCTATACCAGCATGCCTCTCTCTAAATTGATAACCAAACCTCTCATGGTACCTCCTTAGCTCCCTCAACAGTGCAGCATGTCAATGACTTACTCTGGTCCTTAAACAAGAGTTGGTGGAGCCTAATGAGCATTATGAGTGATAGCTTGCTTTGCCTGATGAGTAATCTGACGAACAACCTCATGTGCTGCTACCCAAGCAGACTTATGAGTAACTACCTGAGAAGAATCTTGGGATACATGTTGTATTGCTTCTTGAGCAACTTACATGGCTGTTTTCACTATATATATACACACACACACATATATATATATATATATATATATATATAAGTCCATTCTTATCCATCTACTGAGAAGCTGGTTGAATAATTTTGGTCTTGTTGTCTTCGGCATGAGTACTTTCATCTATGACTTCATAAGGAGCAGCTCTAGTGGAAGCCTTGGTGGTCTAGGAACGGATGGCGATAGCTTTCCTCAGTGGCATTTGAAAAAAATGTATTGGTTAGAATTTGCTTGAGCCTAGAAAGACTAAAGTTTAATTAAAGGATATTAAATAAAAATGTGGTTCTTTATTTTGTTTTCAAAATTTCTCAGACCCTAAGAACATGTTGCAAACTATTGAACATTATATCTCTTAAAGGCCTCCCGATCGAAGACCAGAGTAGCAACCCGTTATGATATCAAATTGTAACACATGTCTCTTCCTCTCTTGAGAATAGCATGCAACTTACTCTAACTTTAAAATAACTCAACTTTTCCAAATTTCTACATTATAAATAGTTAAATCATGTCTAAGTTTTTCAATAACTCCAATAAATTCATTAACAAAAAAAACAAAACTTAAATTCAAAAAAATAAAGAATATGTTGTAAAACGAAAACGGAAGAAATTACCCAAACAAGACCGATCTGTCTAGACATCCAACTACTCGTTAGTCTAACTTGAAAGGAAAAATCTGAGGAGTAAGAAACCGAAGAGTCAATCAGTCAGAGGGAAATGTTAATTTACAAGTCCATGGACTCGTTCATAACACTCCGACTCGATAAACTAGTTCTAAAATATATCAAACACGACACATAATGCGCTCATGCATAAAAAAATGGGTCCTAGTATCGATTTTAGCGATCGCTCACCCCAACATAGGCTTCCTTCTACAAAGGCTCTATGTATGGCAAAATTACCCAAACAAATCATCCACTCAAACGTTTATTGATCTTAAGACTGTGGCACAACATATCAATTAAGTTTCTTGTGCCCCTACACACAAACCCCATTATACATAAGTCATGTGTATATCGCCTCCAGAAAACTAGTCTATGAATCTAAATATATAGAACTTGCAACATGCGCATCAATCAATTGTTTAATCATCTAAATTCTTATTTTCGGTTTAAAAAGAAGAAAAAAAAATAAAAGGATGCTAAATCCAATCAGATACTGTTCAGATAGACATATACTTGGTGAAAAACTATAAGAAGATGGAGTTTTACACTAAGTGATGAGAACAAAATTAATCCATTAAATTGATAAAACCCGAGGAAAAGCCATTATGATTTTGGTTGCTTTGGTGAAAAAATAGAATCGTGGATCGATATATTCACCCAAAAGACGGTGAAGTTCTTTGAATCGTCTAAACTACTAGATACAACGCACCAATAAATATATAAAAAGTGTTGATCGGGTTCACACTCTTCACCACAAAAATACAATGTTCGGTTAAGAACAAGAATTCAACAAGTAAAACGAAAGATCAATTTTATTAAAAGTTGAGTGAGTTTTACATTAGATTGTAGATACTTTATATAATAAGAAAATGTAGAATACAAAGGATTGGTCAATTTCTAGTGAATTGCAATCACATAAATAATTAGACTTTACCAGAATTTTGACTTGACTAAACTTGGGAGGGCTTTGGCTGAAATGACTCTTTGGTTGGTCGAGTTGACTATTCGGTTGGTCAGTTGATGTCTTACTATATTTTAGGCGCTTATTTTATTCTATTTTGATCATTTTGGATTGTATTTAGTGTTTATATTGTATTTGCATACACATTTACATATAATAAGGGCCAGAGTGCACAATTGGAAGTTTTAGGCTAGATTAAGAGGTTAAATTATATGTTTGAGAGCTTGGCAGCAAAAATAAAATAAAATCAACAACAATTGAGGGACCTTTTGGTGAAACTAAGAAGAAGTCGCCATAGGAAATTCTATAGAGATCACAGCGGCTGTTGTGTGGGCCGATGCAAGCTGCGTTTCACCGACAAGGAAGCTCAGAGTGATGGGGCTTGAACGCAGAGACGCTGCGGTTTGATGGTGTCACATTTCTATGACAGCGAGAAGACGTGGACCTCAACACAGAGAAGATGGAGGTGCGGTGGACAAAGTTTCAACGTGGCTCACCGACGGAGGAGATCAGGCCGCAGTTCATCAATAGAGAATCAAGTAGAGGACACCGCAGAGACTGTCAGGGGAGGAGTTTACTGAAGGGTCGCGACCCGGTTTTATTTACGCCAGTACGATTGTGGGTTGCCTTCCTCGAGAAAATGTGGTCCTTTCCAGATTTTCTCTTGTTTTATCTATTTTCCTCACTAAGGTTCAATTTAGTTCATAGTGTTCTCTAAATCTAATCCAGCATCCTAAAAATCACTAAGAATCGCAGCATATTTAAACATGTACCTTACTGCCTCGTTGTGTTGTTGACTGCTCGTCCAGCCATATGATTCATGCTTGCTATCGCCATGCTTCCTCGTCTTTGCTAGCTTGATCAAACACCTCACCGAATCCCCTTGTTCCTTAGTCACTCAGCCAACCATCCCCACATGACTAAATAGCAAGAAGAGACGACTCACTCTTCCATCCGGCCGTCGAAAACAGAATCATATTGCTATCCAGGCTAACACTATACAGTCAGCACTGATATCATCATCATAAGTCACTCGCCGATCACACCTTGATCAGTCAAAACACTCACTCGTCCCAAAAGCCCTTAGATCCAATGATGACCCCCCCCACACACACACACAGCCAGCCAGCCAGTGCATCAAACACGCTCTACCCAGTCTTGATCTCCTGATCAGACTCCTCGCGTTTGTATCCTCAGTCAAGTAAACTCTCATTATTAACCAGACTCCCTATCCTGATCTTAACCTTGTGCGTAACGCAGAACACTTTATGCCTTGTTCAGTACGTAAATCCAACGGATCATACTACATTGGACTCACGGTTGTATCCGCATACTTATGACCACCCAGTCAACTCTGTATCGGGTTTCAGACGTGCACACAATGCAGGTCACAAAACCCATGTACTGATCATCCGGTCATGTTCCCAGTACTTGTAACCAGCTTTCATCCGATCACATCGTCTATGCATCAAAAAGACACCAACCCGAATGCCACTGATCTATAGTATTGATCACGGTACTGACTACCTCTCACAGACACGTCAGTCGTTGTCGTATCTCACAAATCGACTTAGGACTCCTGATCGCTCTTCCATAACGCTCAACCGCTCATGGTGATGTCACAATCATCGGATATAGGGGACTTAACCGCCTCTGATAGAAAGTTATGTCTCTATCTTGACTCTGCGATAATCACCCATTCTTCTTCAGCCACATTCTTAGTATATCCTTAAAGAACCGCGATCATCTCTTCAGATCAGTGCGGTTAATTCAACCGCTATTTAGTGATGCATCGATCAAACTTGATGAAGAATCTAACTGATGAGTTCCTTGATCTCGCTCGATCTCTATACATCCAGACATCACGCCAGTCTGCTACAGACCCGATCGATCCTCCATCAAACTGTTCTGCGCTCGATCACTATCAAATGTAACCACCACTGATCCAGTTCCCCTTGCAATCCATCTCTCTACTAATATCAATCTCTGACATGACTCAGACCAAACTGACGTATCCATCTGGACTCAAAATCAGCTCTCACACCAGATATCTACAGCTTGATTCATTTCTCTCCCTCAGTTCTTGGATTTATGTGTGTTTTCTTTCCAGAAACCGTGTGTCTCTGTCTAGAGTTAACTCCCCTTTATCGATCCCATCTTCCTTTCTCTCGGTTTCTCTTTTCTTTCTCTGTTTTATGTTCTATATCCAGAAACTAGTGGCTCCTTTAGGCGTTTCTTTATGAATCATGAGAAGGAAGTGTAACTGCTCCATTCCCCATCAAAATCCCATTATTGGAGTCCGGGCGGCTACTTCTCGCCTTAACATCCCATAACTGCCCCGAGTAAGTTATTTCCCTAATAACTTTACCCGACAGTTAATTATCTCAGATTAATCAGAAACTTCCATTACCCATTAACCGTTTCTTCCTAACCGCCTAATGGCTGTTCAAGGACCCAATAACTGTCTGCAACAGTTAAGCAGTCTAGTAACCTCTCTGGAACTGTTTAGTTTCTGCTCTAGTAACCAACATATAATTGTCCCCGCCATTCACTTTGGCTTATCAGTACACATTTGGCTCAATAAACGTTCCCGCCAACACATGTATAAGTAAATCCATGCATTGACTAACTGAGCTTGGATGAAAAGACCAACCGATATTTCCGAGTAACCACCCAGCTGGTCCTACTTTCATGCTAGAGCTTAACTGTTCTGATAATCATGGTTATGCAACTCTTGACTCATTCAACACTCAGAAACGTTCCCATACTTCCTTAATCTTCGACCTAAATGATCACACTAGATCACAACATTGGTTCGTCCAGGTAGTATTATGGAACACGGGTGTTACACGTACCCATAACAAAGAATAAGCCCAACCGGAGTCGCCAATACATAGTCACAAACGCCAATACATCGTCACAACCAAATGTGGTACAACGATTAACGATTACATTTAGAAATGATTGACATTTTTAATCAAATTTGACCTGATTTAATCCAGGTTGGCATGGGTCTATGAGGTGACCCGATTCAATTTTAAGCCTACTATATATATATTTTTTAGGGCCAAAAACTTAATCTAACTATTTTTCTCTCAGGTACAGTTTTCTACATTTTAAGGTTTGAATCTTTTTGATCTTTTAAGCAATCTTTTTATATTTTTGTTTATTGTGATTAGCTTTCTATATAGAGAAATATCCTAAGATAGACATAAAAAGTTTTTGTACCAAAAATAACACTCAAGCAGAAAAATGACCAAAATAGACTTTAATAAAGGGTGTAAATATATATTTATACCCCTTGGGTTAACTAATCTAGACTTAGGGTTTAGAATTATGGGGTGGGGTTTTGGAGGTGAGATCTAAAATAAAATAAAAAATTAAAAAATATTAAAATTTTCAACATAAAAAGGTTTATTTTGGTAATTATTTTTCTTAAGGTCTATTTTTGTGACAAAAAATTCAAAAAGTCTATTTGAGAGATTTTCCCTACTATATATTGTTTATCCCTAGACTTTCATGTGTTTAAGAGATATCATGGTGATTAGTGAGTAGTCATTTTAAGACTCACAAATTAGGTAGATTAGGTTGATTTAGTGATGATTTAGGATTTTTAGTGCTTAATCTTATATAATTCTTACTTAACTGGTGTGTTTTACGCTAGCTTAAGATTGGAAAGCATGAATCTTGATCATAAGTTGTTTCATGTCTAGAAGGTGTTATGTTAGGCCAATGGGAATTGATACATAATGTGATTTGTTGTTGCATAGACTTGTGATTAATACATACTTAAATGTGATTAGCCAATGGGAATTGATGTTATTTGCATAATTAGTATTAGAATTAAGATCATTGATGTGGATTAATCTAAATGTGTGTTCTTAGACCGATTGACACATGATTTAGCACATAAATCCATCCACCCAATCTAGACAGACTAAATTGGCAGTAAAGATATGATCCATCGGCGGAGCCTAACTATTTTGGCCCAAAGTATTACCCCGCAGCTCGAGGTAATAAGCTCCGAGTCTATGAATAACAACCAATACCCGGTCACCTAGCGGTCAATCATTACATAACACGCTGAGATCTCTAGAGCAAGGGATGTCATGTGCGCCCTAGGTACGTAGAGTAGTTGGAGTGAGCTAAGCAGCATAAAGAACGAGCCAAAACCATCATTTCATATACAATTTTTTACTTACTCCCTTGAGACCTATAATACTCTTTTCAAGCTATATTATCTTGTGCTTTGTTCTTTATATCCATCATATTCATTATCAATAATATCAGTCCAATTCGAGAAAACTATCTTAGAGATCTACTCACATAGATAATTCCCGACTCTTTCCCTAAACCTTATTCTATTCACATGAAAATTCTGATTGCGGGTTTTAACTCCCACAATTTGGCGCCATCAGTGGGGAAACTATATAAAAGTTATCTCTGACTCAAGAGCCCAATCAACAATCAGTCAGATCAAAATCGATCCAAGAACCAGTGAATCCAACTATAACAATGCACTGATCCAAGCCGATGAAATCTTTCCCAACTTAGCAGAGCATCACACCACTAGGGGACCAAGCTACACCCCTCTCAACAACGAATCCCAGACAACCACTGGGGATCAATCTCCAGCCCTGAGTGACATGATTCTCCTTATGGTCCCTCCGTTAAGTGTTCCCAATGATCGATCCAGCTCTTGGGTATGGAACCGAAACAACATTTTGTCTGCTGCTGGAGTTTGGTTGATTCAACGACCAACCTCTCCTCTCCCACTGTTGATGAATGACCTAACAGAAATCCGAAGGATGCTAGTCACACTCGTTGATACGGCACATCAAAGCGAAATTCCCTCAAACGCCTCACAATATCAGTCACAACAAAGAGGGAGAGTTGATAGAACTAGTCGGTTGGCTGATCCTAATCCTACTTTTTGACACTTCGACTTCCCTTCCCCGACACCACAACCGGAAAGTACCAACACTATGTTTATGTAGTATCACATCCTACGCAGATAAACATTGCAGATCTTCTGCCATTTGTAAATCCAGCTCGAACCACCCGGTGTTCGAGTCGTCAATCGCCGTAATGAGCGGCCCAAGCGGCCCACCACCACCACTTGACTGTAGGCCGACAAGAGGATAATGATTCAGATCATCCGAATTTGTTTTAAACTCACGCGTGCGTTATGTGACAAAAACCCCTCTTGAGAGTTTGACCCTCAAGACACCGGACTACCTCGGGTAAACTTTGAGGATCCAACTTATGCAGCTCTGCATAAAAGTTGGGTACTGCCAAATCCAAAAACATATCAAGGAACATGGATCAATCGTTTGAATCTTTTCAAGATATGTCGGGTAATACGATGCTATTCAAATGCAGCTGAACTCAAGGATCCACATGGCTACTAGTTCAGCACTCAATAGAATGTGTAATGGAAGAGACATGTCAAACTCTGTTTACAAACTGAATAGCCAACATGCATCTCCGAGATATTGAAAATATTGAAGTCCCAGAATTCTCAAGGGGATAAGACCCTAAGGCTCATTTACGCACTTTTAGGCTTGCGATAGCTCGGGCTCACCTCAACGACAAGGAAACTAGAGTGGGTTACTGCAAGATTTTTTAAAAAATCTTACCGGGCTCACTCTCGAATGGTCCGCCGGCTTATAAGGAAATTTATAGACGATTTCACCCAGCTATCAACCACCTTTCTGAAACAATACCCGTCTTCATAAAAGAGAAGGTTTCGAAAGGAACCCGTTACACAATAATACAAGGGCACAACGAGACACTTCAGTCCCTCATAAACAAGTTGAAAGAAGTAAGGTCTCGAATCGCGAACCCAAACGAAAGCACAACCTTGATGACACTAAATATTGGTGTATGGTTCACTTCGCGATTTAAGGAAGAACTAACAGATTGACCACCCATATGGCTTGAAGACGCACTACATCGCACTACATCGCACTACATCTTTTGCTTTCTAGAAGAAGAAACCGCCTTTCTCTGTGAAACACGATAAGACCCATCAATATCTATCTTTAGCAAATGCAGCACCATACTGAACGATTTGTCATCTAGAGAACATATCGATGGGTCCACCCTTTTATATGAAAATATCTGTAAAATACATGTGATTTTCAGGTACGTAACATGTTTAGGTCGGTTCAGGTATTTACGATTCGGAAAAAACCTGAAGTACCTGAACCTCTTCAAATTTTAGCTGAAATCTATCATATTTATTTTAATTTTTGTAAAATAACAAAAAAATAAATTATTAATAATTGAAATTTAATATTTTCAAACAATAATTTGACATTCAAAATTTCATATTACTTGAATGTTAAAAAACAATAATGAAGGTTGCAAACAAGAAAATATTAAAGGGGTGTTTCAAAATTAATTATCAAAGTCTTACAATCCATCAAATTTTTAAATTTTAAGATAAAAATTAATTATAAAAAATAAGTATTAATTATAGAAAATAAATATTCATTTTTTTAGGTCGAATATAAATTAGTTCTTGTTAGGTCAAGAACTTTGGACCTATTCAAATAGATTATTTTGAACCCACTTAAATATTTGTAAATTTTTAATTAAATACTTGTAAATTTTTAATTAAATACTTGTAAATTCTTAATTAAATACTTGTAAATTTTTAATTAAATACTTGTAAATTTTTAATTAAATACTTGTAAATTTTTAATTAAATAATTGTAAATTTTTAAATAAATACTTGTAAATTTTTAATTAAATACTTGTAAATTTTTAATTAAATACTTGTAAATTTTTAATTAAATACTTGTAAATTTTTAATTAAATATTTGTAAATTTTTAATTTAGTTTCAATCGGATATCTCAGATTTTTTGGTTTGCATAGACCTAAACTCAACATAACAACATCACTTCATAGCAACATACAATTTACTACAGTATGTATACAGTATGTATGATTTGTCGAACTCCAAAGAGACGACATAAAAAGTAAAAGAAATTTGACAGAAAATAAACTAAGTTTCTTTTGTTAATTTCTCAAATCAAGAAAGAGAGAAAAAAAACTTACCGTATAGTCTCAAATAAATTTTCTGCAATCTCTTAACATGGAAACAAGAGCTTCAGAGAAAGCTTCTTTGGAAATTGCCAGAAGAAAACTTGGAAGCCAAACCTTCAGCCATACCCTCAGCGTCAAGTTTCACCTTCTGTCTCCCGGCGGTGAGGTCGTTCTCACGGTCCCATGGCTTCCATGGATGTTTCCCCACCCATTCGTCCTTCTCATTCTTCTCTTTGGACGAAGACAATTTCTTCTTCTTCTTGAGACGGCTTGAAGATGAAGACGTAGACTCTTCCCTGTGCTTCTCTACCAAAGACTTTGATCTTTTCTCTTTGTTGTACTTGTCCACAAGATCAGCATCTAGGCTTCTTTTCATATTCACCTCTTCATTTGAAGCAAGCGCATTCGCCTTGTTGTACGCCTCTAAGTAGCTACATCACCGGAAAGAACAATGTTATAAGAAAAAAGCTATGAAACTGCAATAACAAAATAACTGCAACTCAATTAATGGGAGGGTTCCCTACTTTCAACCAGTATGCAAAGATAGCCTTATGCACCAGCCCTCACAAATTGCAATCTATCCAACTCACAGCAGCTACGATCAATTATGCTCAGTCCTAGGCGTTATTGCAGAACTATAGCTAAATACTGAACCTGATAAGATTGAGACAAGGTATCTTTGGCTCTATTACAGAACAACCTCGTGAAACAAACAAGTGGTTCGTGTATTTCTTACTTTTATCTTTACGAACGCAGCCCTCACAATCTGCAATCTAACCACCTCACAACAGATACACTCAGTTCTACGCCAGTTATAGTAGTCCTATATCTAAAGTTTGAGAAATTAAACGTCTTCAGATAGAGAGACACAACGTGTCTTTGGAGCCATCACAAAATAACCTCGTGGATCCAAAATGTAGTTTACAAGTACTAGAGAGAAGTTGAATTATATGTGTATCCTTACTTTATCTTTGCTCTTTCAGCTTTGTCCATAGGAGTATCAGTCCAGGCTGTAGTGTCTCCGCGTCCTTCTCTAGCATTTCTGCTAAATGTCGTGGTTGATTGCTGCACAGGCACCCCGGTCTGCAAAGGAAGAACTCCACTGAAATTTTGAAGCCCACAAAGATAGTTAAAAGCGTTTTTTTTATTCAATTGTGGGACCTCTGACCTTTCTTTCAGGAGGAAGGGTCGTCATCCACTCGTCTCTTTTAGGTACAGGTTTAACCTCGGTTGCTGCTAGGAGCTCTTCATCGCCTTCCATTGATATGCCTGCAGACCGATGAAAGACTACATTACTGATTCACCACATAAAGACAACGAGGTTAAAAAGCCTGCATGACATTGTGAATCATCATCGTCACCTTGGGATCTTCTCCACTGTGCTGCTTCTTGCATTGAGCGTAATTCCACCTGAGGAAAAAGTACACCATGTTTCTTAAGTGATATACACAGACTTATCCCGAAAGATATCATAGATCAATTCAGTAGAAAATACCTTAAAAGCTTCTTGTTCCTCCTTGAGTTTAATCTTGTCATCCATAGCTTTTCGCTGCAGAACATAATCTATTAGATATATACAGACGGGCTCAAGTTTTGGAAAACCACATAGAAAGAGGTGGATAGAATATATGTAGCATCATGATTCAGTAAGTCTCTGATTCAGAGAGCATAGAAGTACAGAAACTCACCTTTTCTGGATCTTGTAATTCTTTGAAAGCTTTATTCAGCAAAACGAAAGCTTCCTTGGCTTGCGGATGAGAGCATTTGTCTGGGTGAACTAAAAGAGACAGTTTCCAATATCTACACACCAAAGTTGTCTTAGTTCTTGCATATTATTGAAGAGATCCACAATAAGCTAGCTATAACAGGAAAAATTGCAGAGACCACAAAGTTGGAAACAGAAGTTCCTAAGCGCCTACATAATATAGAATACTCTTTCCAGATCAAATATCACTACTTATCTGTTGTTGAGAAACAACGGCAAGATGTCTATACCAATCATATTTAGTGACTGTCATCATTTTTCTTGATCTAAAAATGTACCAGAAACCCTACCTCTTCTTCATGTTTTCAGCAGCCATATTGTGGTTCACTCCTAAAACATCGTATGGGCTATCAGCTTCAGCTTCCATGATCCGTGTAACCTGATCACGGGAGGGTATGAGTTGCCATTCTAGAGAATACAAGAATTGCTAACTTAACGCCAGAATAAAACTAAGAAGTAAGAACCTCTTCAAATCGCTCTGCCTCGTTGGACGATGCAACTTCTGCAACAACAGCAGGCGGGGCAGGTCCAATAAAATATGCTGAATCTTCTTCTAGCTCAGCTTCTCTGCAGCATTTTCAAAAGAATTTTTTATTAAGAAACGAGTTAACCATATTAAAATTAAAACTAGCAATTGATTAAACGCACCTTAGTTCAGCTTGCGCTTCTGTTAGCTTTGCTGCAGCAGCAAGTAGCTCAGCGGATGGCATTGCAGGTCCAATAACCCTGCAATCAAATAACAGCACCATCATGTTTGTTCTCTATAAAATTTTAGATCTAATAACTCAAAGCGTGAATCACCTTTTCTTTGGACCAGCAACATCATCTGCTCCCAGAGTGTTCTCATCTGCTAAACCCTTTTCTGCCCCACCATTCACAGTAGTAGCTGCGTCTGTGTTCTTCAATGGGGTAGAATCTTCCAGGTTTTTTTCAACTTCTTCCTCGCCGCCTTTAATTAGATGTCCCACCATATCTAAAGAAGGAGAAGCACCTGGTGGTAACAAAAAGACTCTATCCCCACGTTCCTTTAACTTCAAAGATAGAAACAGCTTCTTCAACCTCTTCTTCAAAGCGATCTCTGAAATACCCTTTATATCAACCGCTTGCCCGTCATCTATCATTTTCAAAAGCTACACAAGAGAAAAAGCATAAATGATCAAAAATTTATGAATCATTAACACAAGCCATGAAAAATCATCATTACCTGTTTCAAATCATTGCCAACGTTAGGAAACTCTATGAGCATCTCCTTTACAACTGTTTCAGGCTCATCCCGTGAACTCTCTAGATCAGACATGGAACCAGAACCAGAATGAGACTCGGAATCAGATTCGTAATCACGTTTCTTCTTCGTCCTCTTCTTCCTATCTTTCCTCTTCCTCTCCCTTCTCTCCATCTTCTTCCTCTTCTCTCTCTTCCTTCGCTTCTCTCGCTCGTAACTTCCATCGTCACTTCTCCGCCGCTCCTTTTGCTTCCTCCGCCGCTTTCTAGAAGATGAATCGGAGTCCTCGGAGCTATAAGAGGAACAAGACGACGAAGATGCAGTTTCATCATCCGAATAAGTATCTCTCTTCCTGTGCTTACCCATTTTGTTCAATTCCTGAAATCAGAATCCAAAACCAATCATAAACCCTAGAATCGAAAATTAATTGTTAAGCCAGTAATACCTAATCCAAAATATGGAAACTTGAATTGATCTAAGCAATCAAGACCCAGAAGTTAAAAATCGAAACTTGAGACACCTATAGAGAGATCATGATACTAGAAATAGCGATCTGGGTGAACAAGGAACGCGATAAACGGAAGCAACAAACCCTAGATTCCCCTTTCAACGATTACATCTTTCTAAGAAGCTCAAACAATACCTGTGAATCGAGCGACGGCGACAAAATGTGGCGGAGATAATCTACAGTGAAACTTCACGTTTAATAGGAGTTATCATCTAGTATCTCCCTACACACCTAATGAGACCCAATTCTAAAATACCTTCTTTTAAAATTATTTTCTTTTTGAATTTTATTTTAACTAGGTCCTTTTTCCGGCGCGGACAATTGTTTTTATTATTAATTTTTTGTATTAATATAAATATTATATAATTTTCATGTGTATATAAACTATATATTGTATTGAATATAATATAAGAAGGGGGACACGTTATATTTATTTTGTTTGAATGTTGTGTATGTTTTTCTATCAATTTGTAATAAAAAAAATTATTAGCTTGCTTAAATACCAAAACTGAGTTTAGAATACATAAACAAATCTGATAATGTCAGAAAATTGTTTTTAGTTATTCCTGGATTATTATGTTTTGAGTTGTAGATAAGAGGTATAACTCTAATTCATGTATTGAACTTGTTTTAGAAAAATATTCTCTCTATTTTAATATAATATATATTTTAGATTTTTCACACATATTAATAAAATATGTAATAAATGTATAGTTTTGTGATTATTTTTTTTATAAATCTAAACCAATAAAAATTCATTAAGTGCAATTAAGTTTTTTGAAAATTGTATTTAATCATTATTAATTGATAAAATATGTATTAAAATATAAAAGTTATATATTTTTAAAAAAAATTAAACATGTAAATTTATGAAACAAAAGAATAATTAGTTACATTAATACATGATAAGTGATGTTTTTTTTAATAAATCCTATTAAAAATGTTTTTTTCTTAAATTGTTTTGGTTAGTCATAGAAAAATGCACTTAGTGCTATACTCGAATTTGGAATGATGTCTTTGTTTTTTTTCTTTGTATATTTTGGATTAATGATTGTTACCCGAGTCTAATATTTTTGATTATTCGGGCTATGTAATTGTCGAAATGACAAGCATGTTCGTACCATGTAGAAAGTTGTACAAATGTAGATTTGCAACAAAATTTTAGATCATATCATAATTAAGAAAATAAAGATTTTATAGTTGTTTTGGTGGTCATACTTGCTTAAAATCAAACCCACTACAACATATGCTCTTGCTTAGGAATTGTAAAAATCATTTTCTTTCACTATGTCTATTTGTCCTACCATATCTGTTTGTATGGCTTCATATAGGTTTAACAATAAATGTCTAAATTTTTACAAAAAAAAATGTGTGACTAAATCTGAAATCAGATTAGAATTTTTTTTCGATTACTATCTGGAAGATATGGGTTGTCACCAAGTAAATATAGCACTCAAGTGTAATTTCTTGCAGTTAAAATATCTAAAGACTGTGTGGAGCTACTCCGATTTTTTTAATAAAATTTACTTTAGTTTTCCACAAAATTTATTTTAGTTTAAAGTTTAAACTATTATCATATTTATATTTGAGTATATAATATGTATACTGTGAGTACATAAATTAAGCAATAAATTATAAAACCAATTAACTATATTATATTTTTAATTAGTTATTATTAGAATCAAACTTGTACATTTGTTTGTTTGTAATTCCTTCACACTATATGAGATATTATGATTAAAAACAATAATGATATAACTGAATATATAATTTGAAAATTATTAAACCAAGAATTTATTTTAAGAATTAATGAATTCATATAAAATATATGAATTCATATAACAATATGAATTTATTATATATAACAATATATGTTTAAAATGAATTTAAGCTATTTTTTATTTTATTCCTTTCTGCATCATTGCTTTTTAAATTATTTTAAATATAAATTAATATTTATATATATATGAATATATTAACCTTTTATATCGGAGTATTTTTTTTTTGCTTTTAAAATAATGTGTAATAATTCGAAATAAAGTAAAAACAATTATAAATTAATAATTTTGGAATTATGATAATTTATTTAGAGAGTTCTTAATTCATAAAAGTTTTTTTTGTCATCTTCTACAATCTTAACTAGACGCTGAAAACCACGTTAGAAACTCCGCATCCATGTGAATGACAAGGGACGGCTGCTGTCGGGCACTGCATGCTAAACTGTTTGCCTTCCTATTCTCCGTTCGTGGTATGTAGATTAACTCCGAGTGAACGAAGCTTCTCCTCAGAAAACGAATATCCTCCAGGTAAGTATCAAAAGCAGACCATTCTCCAGGTTCTGAAACCATCTTCACCAGCTGAGAACAATCTGTCGCAAAGGTCACATGTGTCTGTCGTAGATTCCTCATACATTCCATCGCCCAAATGAGAGCCTCAATCTCGGAATGCAAAGGTGATAGACTAGCACGAAAGTTCCGTGCCCCCATCAGCCCCTCAAAACCCTCTAAGGTGCTCCACCATCCTTGTCCAGAAAAAACCTCTCCTTCCTTCCATAATCCATCCATAAAGCACCAACGTCCCCCTCTGTGGGGTAGAGCAAGTGTCCCAAGTGTAACTTCCCTACCTGAGGGGTGATGATGTCCTTGAGCTGTCTGAGCCTCCCTCCATATCTGAGCCTCTGTTAACGCAATCCGTAAAGTTTCCCTAGGGTCAATATTGAGATTATTAAAGACCATGTTATTCCGACTTTTCCAAATGTACCATAAAAGCCACACAAACCCATGATCATCCAACTGTGGTTTTACTCGCCAAAATAGATGATCCATGTTCCTGAAGAGAGAAGAGGTGGGGAAAAACTGTGGGTTGGAGGGGATTGGGGAGAGAGCCCACACTTGTATGGCCGGAGGACACTCGAAGAACACGTGATTAATAGATTCCTCAGCAGCTCCACACCGCGCGCAAAGGGTATCACCTCGGATCTTACGTGCCTTCAAGTTTTTTGTCACTGGCAGACATCCTGATATTATTTGCCACACAAAGTGTTTTAACTTAGGAGGACAGCATAGCTTCCATGCATGGGCTGCTAGAGGGGTTAGAGATGGACCGAACATCGGGGATGATTTCTCTCCATCCGGATACATCCTCTCGACCTGATACCCTGATTTAACCGTGTATTTACCATTCTGCGTAAAGTGCCACCCTATGTTATCCGTCCTCCGGAATCTGCTTAGAGGAATACTTTCTATGATTGTGGCATCCTCTGGTGTCACAAAGTCTCTAATTATATTAGAATTCCATGTACCAGAATTAATATTGAGGAAAGAGTCCACTGTGAGGTCAGGGTAATGATGTTGTTGATTATTGTTCGCTGGTCTTGGGCGGGTGGCTGGGATCCAAGGATCATTCCACACTGAGATGGATGCTCCCGTTCCCACCCTTTTAATTAGTCCTTTACTAACCAGAGATCTAGCTGAGATGAGACTGCGCCACCCATAGGATGGAGAGTGACCTTATTGGCTCCAGGGGCGATGCATTCCTAAAATACTGTCCCTTGAACACTCTCGAAAAGAGAGTGTCGGGTTTATCGATCAGACGCCAAAACTGTTTTCCAAGCATCGCGGTGTTGAACACCACTATATCCATGAAACCCAAACCCCCATCATCCTTTTCTTGACATAATTTGTCCTATGTCTTCCAGTGCATGCCTCGACTGCTCCCTCCCGAACTCCACCAAAATTGTGCTACCACACTGCTTAATTTCCTAGTAACTGACTGTGGAAGTCGATAGCAAGACATGACATGATTCGGCAACGCCGAAACCACCGATTTTATGATGACCTCCTTACCTCCTTTTGAAAAAAATTTAAAAGCCCACCCGTTTGTCCGTTGACTTAAACGCTCCTGAACAAAGCTAAAAATTTGAGTCTTGGAGCCCCCATACTCTCAGGTAATCCTAAATATGATCCCATACCACCCAAATTATGGATTCCTAACAAATTTCGAATGGTCTGGCGAGTCGGCTCTGTGACCCTGTGTCCAAACTGGAGAGAGGATTTCTGAAAATTTATTAACTGGCCCGATTTCGCCTCATAATCCTTTAGGATATGTAAGATAGTAGCACATTCCTCCTTATTTGCCTTGCAAAAAAAAATAGACTATCATCTGCAAAGAGTAGATGAGAGATAGCTGGGCATGCTCTTGCCACTTTCATCCCAGTCAACCGTTGCTCACGTTTTGCCTTTTTGATATTTGTGATCAGAGCTTCTGTACACATGATGAATAAATATGGAGAGAGGGGGTCCCCTTGCCGTAAACCTCTGTTAGGGATTATTTGCCCTTTTGGCTGTCCATTCAAATAAACTTTATAGTGAACCGAGGATACACACTTCATCATCAACTGTATCCATTCTGCTGCAAAGTCCATCTTTGAAAGCAAAGCTTTTATGAAGTCCCATTCCACCCTATCATAAGCCTTACTCATGTCGGTCTTAATCGCCATAAACTTGCTATGGCAAGATTTATTGGTTCGTAGACCATGGAACATCTCCTGCGCTATCAGAATATTGTCCGATATTAAACGCCCCGCCACAAAAGCCGACTGTGTTTCTGAAATAAGATTTGGGAGGCATCTCTTCAAACGTTGACAAAGCACTTTTGAGACAATCTTATATCCTACATTGCAGAGGCTGATCGGACGCAACTCCGTCATTTTTGTAGGTCTCTCCACTTTCGGAATTAAACATATGTTAGTTGCGTTTAAGCGTGGGTCCAGCTGGCCGGTCCGAATAAAATCATTTACCAGGTCGACGATGTCTTTTTTAATAAGCGCCCAGGCATGTTGAAAGAATAACGCCGTCATTCCATCTGGCCCTGGAGCTTTCTCTGAGTGCATCATAAATAATGCCTGCCTAACTTCATCCTCCGTCGCCTCCCTTAACAACCTCCTGTTCATCTCCGATGTAATACTCTGGGGAACCTCCGCTAGAAAGCTTTCAAAATCTGAAGGAATGTTGGAGCGAAATAACTCGTCAAAATACTCAACCATCACCTTTTCCATCCAGTCCTCCCCCGTTATCCATTGTCCACCCTCATCATGAAGTCCCACTAGTCTATTTTGGGCCCGACGTTGTTTCGTCAGAGCATGGTAGAATTTTGTATTGTGATCCCCTTCGATGTTCCACCTGTTCCTGCTTTTTTGCTGCCAAAAGGCCTCCTCATCTTTATATGCGTCTTGTAACTTCTTAGATACCTCCATTATTTCCTCCTGGGATTTTGTGTCATCCATCTGAATCTCCTCAAGAACTCGCTGGAGTTCCCCTATCCGTTCCTTCCCAAAAGGTTTAATGGTCCTTCGCCAGGTAGCAATTTGCTTGCGACAATTTATCATTTTCGAAACAAAATCCCGCTCCCTATCCTCTCCTGGTACACCCCACCCCCGCTTAATAGAATCCAAGAAACCTTCTTGGTCTATCCATCGTTTATCAAACCGAAAAAGCCCACGCCGGCGGGGTGTATTATCCTCAAGGAAAGCCACTAAAGGTCTATGATCAGACCCGATCATCCCCAGATACTCCGTAAAAGAGCAAGGAAATAAAGTATGCCAATCTTCATTTGCTAAAGCTCTGTCAAGTCGACAACGTATCATCATTTTGCCCCGTCATCCCTGCCATGACATTTGGTTTCCGCGGGCTGGAAAATCTATTAGACCACAATTTCGAATCATGGTGTTAAAACTCTGGAAAGATCCAGCACTCCTAAGGGGACCTCCCTGTTTTTCGTGATTCCCTATGATTTCATTTAAATCACCAATAATAAACCATGGATCAGTCCGTACAATGCCTAGCCGGGTCAATCTTTCCCAGACTTGGTCTCTGAGTTTGTAGACAGGATCACCATAGAGAAAGGTAAAAACACACATGTTTTCCTTTTATTGTTGCTTCCACATCAATCATTCTGTTATTTGTATGGATCACCTTGACCTTATACTCTTTATTGTAAAATAAAGCTAAACCACCACTCAAACCATTGGGTTCCACATTAACCAGATTATCAAAACCAAAATGGGCTTGGAAACCCTGCACAAAGGAATAATCTTGTTTTGTTTCTGATAAAAAAAGAAAGTCCGGTTTGTGTTTTTGCCAAATTTCCCGAAGATAGCATATTGTGTATTTTCTACCCATACCTCTACAGTTACAGCTCAAAATTCGCATTAAAAAGTGTGTATGTGCCCGCTGGAGCAATGAAATTGGGAACGAAGGATCCCTGTGAAAATCCAACCCGAGGTCAAACGAAAAAACTTCCGAGAGGCCTACATTTTTTATTCTATTCCAATGTACTCCTAACATGTTCCATTCCATTCGCGGTGCCTGGGAGCTGTAATGCTGCTACCCATATGTATCCTGGGAGACCCAAAGTGCTTTGTACAAGAGCATCAGACCCAATAGGATAGAAAAAAATCTTTTGATATCCTCCCTGTGATTCTTGTGATGCCAGTGCTGAGGAACACTAACACCATGAGTTTGTGCGCCATGCTTCCTATGGGGCAGAGTGTTTACCTCCCCCAAAACCATAGTCTCTCTCGAACACCCATTTCGGCTTAGAAGTAAATAAAAATCCTTTATTATGGTCCCAATACACGCCTCAGATGCTAATAGAAACTGAAGTAACCAACCCCCACAAAACAAAAACATGCAACTAAAACAACAGATGCTCAATGAGCTTATTAAAATTAAAAAAAGGACAAAAACCACCCACTGCTGAGCCATCCGCTCCTCGTGCTTCATAAATTAAACCTTGGTTTGTGGAACTTCCTCTTGAAGGTTTAAGGGACCCTTCTCCTCTCCCTTCCTTCCCCCACCTCCTGGGCGTGTGACTGGCTTGCTCACATTTTTCTTGCGGGGAGAAAGGATAGCTTGCATCATTCGCTTTTTGGTTGTACCCCCTGGCAAACTAACCGTCGGCTTAAACACCAGCTTCTTTTTAACAGGAGGCCGTTCCTGATCATGTTCACATTCACCCCTGTAACTCTCCTCATCTTGCGCTGTCTCTTGCATAGTGACCTCCCCTAGAGAAACCATCTCCTTCGTTTTGTTTGACCCTCCCGTGGCATCCATGACAGTATCCCCCACTACCCTATCCGAGTCTGCAAATTCTTCTAACACTGCTAAGGTATCCTCTAGACCCTTTCCATCCTCTTCCGGGTTATCCAAGCCCTCATCTAACAACTCGTTCACTAAACCTAGGCCATTCTCAACTGAAAAACTTACCTCATTTTGACCCGTCTCTATCGACTTCTCGGGGCCATCCTCTACGAAGTCAGTGTTCTTAGTCAACAACGTGGTGCCCGACCGGGTGGGTATCGTCATAAAAGTTTCTTTTTAGTTTTCTCTATTTTAGAATATATTTTTATAAAATAGAAAATAGTTGATTTTACCTAAAGACATTGATTATTAATTTAAGTAATTCGACTTTCATATTTTTTATTTCATTATTTGATATATGTGAAATAATTTTATATTAAATTTAAATATGGTTTAGATATATTTTTACTAAATATCATCAATGTATATTGAAAAGCATAAATAGACTCTACTATGCATATAAAACAGTTAATATAAAGTGTATATATATATTATATAAAGTATATATATAAATTATTAATTTATGAGTTAATGGGACTATATTTACATAGGAAGTTTAAAAATATTATTATTTTATTTTATCGATTTTTGTTATAGTCTGAACCGGTTCGATTTGAGATTAAATAAACTTATTAATAGGGATCACAAATAGTATTTTAAAGTTTTTGAAACCAAAACAACCCTAAAAAAAAAGAAAATGATTGAAGTAGTTTTCTTTTATATTAAAATTTAAATATTTTTTTTAAAATTTTAAATCACCCACAAAACTTCATTCCATTATTCTAAACTCTAAGTGTATATTAATTAATCCTATGAATATAAGTGTATATTTACACCATTTAATAAAATCTCTTTTACTTATTCTTTTTATTAAAAACTATTTTTATGATAAAAATAATTTTATAACTATTATAATTTATCGAGTATTATTTCATAGAGTTTCTACGGTTATATTTCTACATTTTGGAAAGAAACAAGTATGAATAATGGCTAGACGCATATGGTTTTATTGACGATGATCCTTTCAAAAATTTAAAACGAATCCTTATTGGTACAATTAAACTATAATGTAGTAGAGACTAACCGAATAATATTTAACATAATTACATGTATAAGTGATCTAAAATATTCTAGAATGAGTGATATGAATGTCTTAGAATCAAAAACAGAAACATGAGGAATATTTTATTTTTTATTTAGCAGAATAGAATTTCTACAAAACCTACAAAAATGATCTAATATATTCTAATATCATCAAAGAAATCTTCAGTATCGAAAATTGAAAATCTGAAAGATATTTTTATACTGCTTGGCAGAAAATAGTTTTCACAAAAATATTATTTCAATCTTAAATACATACGCTTTTAATATATTTCATATAAATATAAAGAGAAACATTCTTACTCAAATTTATGGGTTATTTTATTTTTGAGACATTTAAAAGCTGAAGTATAGTTTTTATGCATGAGTTGTATTAGTATTTTAGTTGATTTTTTTATTTTAATATCATTCTATTATATTTATTTTATGTAAAATGTCTTAGTTTTATATTTTAAAATTTATTATAAAACAAAATGCTTGCTTTCAGAGTGTGGTAATATTTGAATGGCTCTTTAATTACACTGAAATTATATAAGATTGATTTATAAATTTTGGATATTTTACAAATTCAACAGTTCTATAAATTACTGTTTTGTGTTGGATATTTCTGTTCATACGAATATTTAGATGATGCAATATAAATATTTTTAAAGATGTGTATATTATGAGTGACATGATAAGTAATGGAGATGGAATCAAGTGATATCATGTGTCAGCATCCTTTACCTCGAATGCTTGATCGTTGTTTATCAATTATTTCTTTTTGTTTGATCTCTCTTTCCGAAGCTCTTGACCCGTGGAGATATAGAAATAGACAAAGAGACAGCATTAGTAGCATAACTGGTCTGGATGAGATTTATTTGCAAGGTTGATGATGTGAAAAAAAACGTTCAGTTTAAACTTGTTTATTACATCTAGGCCCGGACAACCGGGGTACCATTCGGGTGTTGGGTCCTTTCTAATATTCAACCACCAGCTCCATTCTATCTGCGACTTGATCTTGAGACTCTTGATTAGGATGAGAAGATGATGTCTGGTTCGACTGAGATGATTGTGCAGTAGAACCTCTGAAACGAGTGTTGTACTCCCTAAACATACACTTGAGAAGATCACCAACAGATTGTAGCATTTCAATGGACTCCAAGCTGTCCTTCCCATAAAGTTTCTCAAAGCACAACTTTGCAAAATTCATCTTCTTCCTCGGATCAAATATAGTCGCCAAAATCAGCATCCTATTGACACTCTTGATCCCATCCCAATACTTCAGAAACTTTTGAAGCATTTCCGATGCTTTGACCTTCAACTCTGGATCAAAACTGTTAGCTAATGCAGTCAAATTTCTCTCTATTGTAACTATCTCACCATAGCACTTATACGAGTTGACCTTTTTTGAGGCAGAGACCACCAAAGTGCTGTTGTAAAAGATTATCAAAAATCTCTTCAACTTCTCAACAGCACTCCAGTCTCTCAAAGAAGGTGGTCCACACCTCTTAACCCCATTATCCATCTCCAAAAAATAATCATTATACAACCTATCTTCTGCCTCCATCCTATCAAATGCAACTCTAAACTGCAAGGCTCTAGACAACATAAGGAAGGTTGAATTCCATCTAGTCTTAATATCCATAGGCAGGCTACCTCGGCTCATTCTCCCAGTGCTGACTCTAAGATCAAATGCATTCAGTCTAGGTGTTGAAGAACGAACATACTGAATCACATTCCTAATGGCTAAAACATTTTCTCCTACCTCAGTCAAACCCTCCTTAGCTATCAGGTTAATGATGTGAGCACAACACCTCATGTGCAAGAAATTGCCATCTAACACTAAAGCTTCAGGGGAACCCTCACTAAACTCACTATGGAATCTCCTAATGGCAGAAGTATTAGCTGTCGCATTATCTACTGTGATGCAAAAGACCTTCTCAATTCCCCAATCAGCTAAACACTCTAAGAGCACAGTAGATATAGTCTGACCTTTGTGATCCATTACATACTTGAAGCCTATGATTAGCTTCTTCAGCTGCCAAGTTGTGTCAATGAAATGGGCAGTTATCACCATATAACTTGCACATGTTAACCATGAAACCAAGAAAGTTTGTTAGTTTCAGTGATTGAACTATTGACAAGTAGCTAAAATAGACAAAAATAAGACGATTAGAACTTACCTGTGACTTGAGAAACCCATATATCAGTTGTAAGTGACACTCTTTGTTTAGTTGTGCGGAACATGTGTTTTAAAGCTTCCTTCTTCCTCACATACATTTCAACAATGTCCCTAGTTGCTGTCCTTCTCGAGTGTGGCTTGTAAAGGTTAACCTTGCAAGTGATGAGAGAAAACGTGTAAGTAACGTTACATATAGACGAAGATTAGTAAATGTGAAGGCTAGGAACTATATTACCTTTCTGCAAAAGTACTTCCAAGCAATGCTTTCAATAAATGAAAGAGGCAACTCAGCTAACACAATCAATTCGTTGGAAGCTTCTCTGAAAACCGCCTCTGGGACTTTCGATGACTTCAAATTACCATCAGTGTTAATCTCCATTTGACTCCTACCTTGACTTGTTAACCATGACTGGTACTCTTTGCAGATTGTCAGATGCTTCTGAAGGTTTGATGTTCCAGACTTGCTAGCACATGAGAAGACCTTCTGACAGTAGTGACAGATGCACTTGTCACGACTGTCTTTGGTTCTGGTGTAATGTTTCCATACACCAGACCTTGGCACAATGACTTTCATCACCTTCTTTGACTGAGAAGACATTCCACATGTTCCATTTGCATCATGTGAGTTCCCTCGGCTTTGTCCTTCGCATTGGACTTCAACATCCATTGTGTCCTCATCAACTTCTGGAAGTTTTTTTGAGGATGATGAAACCATCTGCAAGATAAGAGACAACTCGTTACAAGTTACAACCGTGATATCAAAACACACCAACCAAAATATAGAGCCCTTACTCTTACACGAAGCAACTAAACAGTAAAACGCATTGTCTTGTCTACTAACACTCAACAAGCATCTAAGCAAGACATCATCATCTATGAAAATCATCATAAACCAACACTCGTTGTTGCAGATTAAGAAACAAAAACTAATAAAAATATGATATTTAACCCAAACCCGAACCCGAAAACACTAGACTCGAACCCGAAAACCCAAAAGTAAGAACGATGAACATCTAAGAGTCTTAGACTAATACTACAGAAACTATTTCATTACTTGATAGACTAAGATTAATACTAATCTAACAAGCATCAACTACTCTGAATGAGTACCTTTGGTCGATTACTTGAGCTTTGTGATGGAGGAGAGACGATGAGCTCCAAGACATTTATAGGATCGGGATATATTTGAGATATTAGGGTTTCAATTTCAAATCGAGCAAGATAATCGGGGAGATATTCGAGAATCTGTGAAACTATGAAATTGTTGGAGTAAGGAAACGATTTGGTGAAAGATATTTAGGGATTTCAAACTTGAGGAAAGGTTCCGATTTTCGCAAGGGTGTGAATCTTCGATATACCAAAAAGGTGAAAGGGGCTTACTTAGGGTTAGTAATGGTCGGGTCCCGGATGTAACCAATCGGATTTTCGGTTAATAACCGACCCGACCCGACACCCGACATTCCCAAAGAAGCAGGCCCATTCGGATTTTAGACAGGATCCGAGCCCGAACCATTTCAATTTTAATGGACCGGGCTCAGTTCGGGTTATCGGATTCGGGCTTTTTACCCATGCCTAATTACATCAGTAGATATTATATTGATTTCTCAGAAAAGAAATCTCCTTTTATTTGATGCAAGATGGGTGATACCTACAAATAAGAATGCTCATCTCTTAGATTCGTCATAGGGAAGTCAATCTCCTCTCTAGCACCAAGCTTGAGGTAATTGCTGACCATCCACTTCAGTAGATTCCAAGTTGCAAGAAGATGTGGACATCAAAATGAACAAACTTCTCTTATTCCAAATAATCTTTATTGATGAAAGTACTTAATTTGAATTGATATGGTCAATGTACATACTCGTTCCCCTTGCTCTTTTTATTTACTGTAGTGGGAGCAAGAAACAAAGTTTTAATTTTACACCACCTGTAGTATTTTCCTTGAAAAATTTAACTTAGCTCTTTAAGAAAAATCAAACTGAGATGCAACACCAACAGTAATCTCAATGAATGATTTAGATAGAAGCTTGAAGAAAACTACAAAAGGTATGTGTATATGTAACTTGTGACTGAAATTGCAGTAACTATCTGGTTAGTTATATTTCTTATTTATCAAGTCTTTCATCAATTGCCTCTGACATCATCTCTATCTACAAACACACAAAACACAAAACAAACACGACACAATCAATCTTCACGATTACACCATGACTTAGAGAGTATTATTCTCTTAGAAAAGAATTGAGATTTTGTTTACCTTCATGTCTAGCAGTACATACTGCTTCCGGAAATCCTTGATCACTTTAGCCATTTAGCTTGTTACGTGGCTGATATTTGCGGAAAAATGTGAAAAAACATAGCAAGATATGCCAAAAAACATACTATGTGTAGCCACATCCAGTCTTGTGAGTGGAGAAACATATGTCCATAAACCGTACCCATTTCTTGTTAGCAAGCAGAGTTTGTATGTGATGCAATACATAGCTTATATGCACCATTTAGCATACAGAGAGCGTTTTGGTGAAGCTGGAAAAGTAAAATCCGGTCATCTTCTGTCCTCTACGCTTGGAGACCTTCAAATATTCCCTACAAAGCCAAACCAATATCAAAAAGCCTTCTCTCAAACTCTCATACATGTATATGACTCATGACTCATGAAGAGACCCACGTAACCCCTTTTACTTCTTCTTCCTTTTCTTACAACTCCTCTGTTTTCTTTTCATCCCAAGTTTCTCTATATATATAAAGATGGTCAAACTCTCTCTCATGGAAATCTCAGCTAAACGATGGGAACTTAGTTTGCTGTCTTTCACTAACTAAAAAATTGTAATAAAATAGTGCATGAAACCATGATTTTTTGACCAAAATGTGAAGTTTGACCTCTCCAACACGTTTAGTGGTTACTAACAGAACATGTCCAGAGGCGAGACTTTCGTGAACTTGAGGTAGAGCTCGTTAGCAGCCTGGTCCAGAGGTAGACGTTTCTAACCCCCACAAGTCTTCTGTCTAGACGACTTACAAGTGAGTCGACGTACTGGTAAGTTGTCTAGTATAATACTTCTTAAAAATAATTTAAATTTTTTGTAAAAAATATTTTAATAAGTGAAAAATTGAAATCATGTAACTAACATATGTTTTAAGAGATATAAATTAAGATATAACTAAAGTTAATTGTTTTCAACATAGATGAGTGAAAGTAGTGAGTCATAATATTCTTTGGTTTAGATTTTTCCAACATATGTTGTAGTATTGTATGTGTTCTTAGGGTTAGATTTTGGAAACCATAAATGTTTTTTTGAAAAATTTAAAATTGATGTAAGTGTGTTTATTTCTGTGTATACTAAACACTATTTAAGTATAATTTGATTTTATAATGTGGTTAGTTAGTTAATTTAGTCAATTTAGTTTAGGGGTTATATTTAGGGTCTGGGCTGACTTACTAGTAAGTCGTCTGGTGAATATATTTACGGTAGACGACTTATTAGTAAGTCGTCTAATGCATGTTCAAACCGGACCGAACCTTCAATTTTACCATTTTACCAATGTACTTTTAAACCTAACCGGATTATTTACCGGGCATATATAAATTTTTTTTTACTTTTTTGCGAAATTCAGAAACCCTAACACCGTTTCTCTCAAAGAGGCGATTTCGAAAGCGATTTCCGTCGATTCTCTCTAATCCATCATTCTCACCACCACCGTTTTCACCGCCGTTATCACCGTCGTTCTCACCACCGTTCTCACCGCCGCTTCCTCTATTTCAGACCCGAGAGGAAACCCTAGCACCGTTTGTCTGTAAACCCTAGCGGCATTTCTGTCAGAGGTGTGTCTGTAAACCCTAGCGAGGTAAGTTAAAACGTTGTCTCTTAAGTCCACCGTTCTCACTGCCTATCTTTTTGGTTGTCTATTTTGGCAGATTTATAACCGCTGTGTTGAAGGCGATTATGTCTTCTCCGAATTTTCAAGCCTGCTTCAAAAAAGTTCTACTAGAAGTCTTGGAAGACTTATAATTAAGTCGTCTAGTAAGTCTTCCAGACGACTTATAATTAAAATGTTATACTGGATGGTTGTGTGTTTGAGATGGTTGTCTTTCATTATTTTGCAGACAAAAAAATGGATATTCCAAAACTCCCTCGTAGGTTACATACATTAGGGGAAGAGCCCCCCACAATGAAAGTTATTTCGTATCATACGGATTGTTCGAAGTTGCATACTGCTTTAAAGAAAGCTCTTCATGGTGACGAATATGAAGAGCTAAAGGAGTAAAAGTTGGGAGTTTTCATCAAGTTTAAAGAGCTGGGATTTGTTTGGGCTTCAAGGCTGGTTCACTATATGCTCGGTTTCCAGCTGGACATAAAGAAGAAGTATGAGCTGTGGAGTCTCGTTGGTCTAGAACCTGTGAGGTTTTCACTGTTAGAGTTTGAAAACCTCACTGGTCTAAACTGCGAGTACATCGAGGACCTTGAGAGACCAAAGTGTGTTGTTACAAAGGAGATGGCTTCTTTCTTGGGGATGTTGGGATTTCATGTCGAAGTTGGGCTATCTACTAAGCAGATAATAGCAGCACTTGAGAGATGCGAAGGATGGTCTCGGGAGGATCGCAAGTGGCTCGGATACCTTCCCATCTTCACTGAATACATTGAAGTGAGAAAATATTCAACCGCCACAAGGGTTAGTCTGGCAAGGCTAGTGATGGATTTAGAACGGTTTGAGAACTATCCATGGGGGAGAGTCGCGTTTAAGGTGCTGATGGACTCTGTGAAGGGCAAAGATATTTCGGGCTGTTACACTGTTGATGGGTTTATATAAGCTCTCCAGGTTTGGGTGTACACAGCTCTGCCAGAATTGGGTGCTAATTATGGTAATCCCTTACCAAACCGACCGTCTCCACTGATACTGGCTTACATAGGTGGCAAAGGACGCAAATGCTTTAAAGATGCTATCTGCAGACATATATTTACTTCAATCCTTTACTACCATAATTAAGTTGTCTGGAAAGTCTTCCTACTGGAAGACTTACCAGACGACTTGTATTAAGTCGTCTGGAAAGTCTTCCAGTCCAGACGACTTAATTATAAGTCGCCTAGGAAGACTTTTCTTTCCAGTTTTCTTAATCAGTCAAATATCTAAGTTCATATCTTATATTTACTGCAGACTACAGTGATGAACTTTATTGAGAAGGACTATGGTGAAATGTTTCCAAAATGGGACTCTGATGCTGAGGACCTTGCCGCGGAGAACATAATTAAAGTTATGTTTAGTCAGAGACCGTGGAAGTGGACCATGGATTGCTGGGAAGTCACTGGTACTTGGATCAATACAAAGCTAGCTGTTGGGAGTCCATCGAAGAAATCCATAGCTGTGGTGAAGGAAGAGAGTCCAAGACCTCGGAACAAAGCTCGTGAAGAAGCTAAAAAGAGGCACCTGCAGAGGCTAGTGAAAGGGCACCTGCAGAGGAGAGTGAAGGGAAGTTTGCAGAGGCTAGTGAAGAGGTTCGCACAGAGGCTCGTTCAGAGGTGACTACGACTGTGCTTGGGATGACCAAAGAGGACGTTAAAGAAATTTCAAGGACATAGTTATGCCATGAGGGAAGGGTTTGGGACGTGCCTTAAGGAGATCAAGCATCTGTCAGAAAGGGTGGAAGTAGTGGAGAAGAAGGTTGGTATCCTCAAACAAGGGAAAAAGACATCCTCTCAACACACTACCTCTCAACCTAAAGGGACATCCTCGCAAGAACCCGGGGTTAGTAAAGAAGCCTCTCCCGGGGTTAGTGAAAGTGTTAATGGGGAGAAGGATAAAACACCTCTCAGTGAAAGTGTTAATGGGGAAAAAGATAAAACACCTCTCGGTGAAAGTGTTAAAGCTGAAGATGAGTCCGCATCTGGGAGCCTTGTTTTTGATTTGCCAAATCTAAACGCACTCTAGTAGATAAACAGCAACAAGAGGCTACATATGAGGAAAAAAAGGAAGTTGCTTTGGCACTTGTCCGTGCAAAGACTGAGCGAACAAGGAAACTTGCTGCCTCACAGCAATCTCCTTATATTGGAAACATCACGGCTAAAGTGATCATTCCAAACAAAAAGCTTTCTAGAGGCTACAATCCCTTTGCACCAATTGACAAGAAAAAGTTGAAGGAGCTCGCCGATTGGTTGAAAACTGATCCGTAAGTGATTGCTTTTCGCATAACAACTTGCTTTAGTCTACAAAAACTGATTGCTTTTCAACATTTTGTGTTTGCAGTCATTATAAAACACATGTCAACAAGAAACCACGTACAAGTCAAACTTGGTGGTATCACGTCCTCCGGACCTCCGTATCATGGCTGGAGGATTGTGTAAGTCTTCTGCTATGACAAAACTGATTACTAGATGACTTACTGATATCTTCGTAGACGACTTACCATAAGTCGTCTGATATTATTTTATCTTCTGAATTGTATTATTTTATATGCAACATATGGATGCTTGGATTAATGTTTTGAGGAAGAGGTACGTGGAGACGCCTCAACATTTCAGGAGCAAGAGAATGTGCTTCCTTGATCATCTCTTTGCTCAACAATGGAGATTCAACTACAAGGATTTTAAGGACTCGGAGCCCGATGCCTACGGTTTAGGAAGAAGACTCCCCGGTGGGGCGTGGAATTATTATTCAGGCGCTTTACCATCATTTTTCCGTACGGACAAGATGTGGGGACGGATATTGATGATGTCTATGCACCAGTGAACCACAACGACACTCATTGGATTTCTATGTGAATATATATCCCTAAGAGGCACATAGTCGTCTAGGACAGCATTCGGTCATGTATCTCCCCAGAAGAACTCGATGTAGTAATGGAGCCTTTTCTCCACATGATCCCTTATCTACTTTTTGAGTGTGCTTCCATCGAACAAGGTGAGCAGTTATCACTGGAGCCATTCACATATGAGAGACCAACCAATATCCCTTAGGCCCGAGGTGGTGATTGTGGTGTGTACGTTCTAAAGTACATTGAATGTCATGCTCTTGGGATGCCATTTAACCATAAAGAATTTGCTAAGCCCAACGGGAAGTCTATGAGGGATAAAATGGCGGTAGATATATTTAAAGAGCTTCCTAGCCAGCATGAGAAAGAAAACCAGGACCTTGATGAAAACCTTGGAACATATGATGTATGATAGATTAAGATTTGTATTTGTAATGTATGATAGATTAGGATTTGTATTTGTAACCTGATGTGTGTACTTGAACTTGATTTGTATTTTTAATGTATGATAGATTATGATTTGTTATCATCTGGAAAGTTATCTGAAATATTGGACGACTTAACAGAAGGCGTCTGAAAGTTAAGTCGTCTGAAATGTTGGACGACTTAACAGAATATTGGACGACTTAACATAAGTCGTCTGAAATGTTGGACGACTTAACAGAATATTGGACGACTTAACAGAAGTCGTCTTTAATAGTGGTAGTGCAATTTGACAAAGAAATTGACACAAATTCTTAATACATAGACTAAACACAAATTCTTAATAAATAGACAAACTTTAAGGTCTTCTGGACGACTTACTTGAAGGCTGGGAGACTAAACACTAGACGACTAACTTTAAGGTCTCTGGACGACTTACTTGAAGGTCTTCTGGAAGACCTTCAAGTTAGTCGTCTAGTGTTTCCTTACATTGTGGTTTCGTATGACCAGTTTCCTTGCACTTTGAGCATCTATAAACCTTGTGTTATTTCCGGTGTTTGCGCCCTCTCATCCTGGATAGCTCCAACCAAGATTGGCATATTGATTTCTTCTGTCTTCTCGAACCACGTTTTACCTCCGGAGGAAAGCATGTGCGTTCCTAAACTTGTTGTCCAACACAAGGATATATGTTCTCCAAGTAGCCTGCAAACAAATAATCTATTGAGTACACTAGACATGCAAGTGTGGAGATATGCAAACCAGCATGTGTTCCAGCAGCTATAGCATGAGAGCAAGGTATTTTCTCCACTGTATAAACACCACAATCACACTTTCCATATTCCAAATCAACCACACAGTCCATTTTGCCACCTTTCACAAAGAATCATCATCCATCAATTGGTTGGAACCTCATCGTATCCGCTATCTCCGATCAAACAACAAGAAAGTATTTAACACCCCGACTATGGTGACTTGGGAGACTCAAAGCATCTTCTCTCCTTTTCCAAAACCACTTTCCTAGCTTCTCCCTTATGTACTCCAATAGGAACTGAATCGGAAATCCTCTAGCTTGCTTTAGTGCGAAATTAATAGATTCGGCGATGTTGCTTGTTTTTATGTTGTACATGTCCCCCTGACAATAAACCCTTGACCATAGGCTGACATTGACATTCTCCAAATACGTTGCAAGGTCCGGGTTTGCACTCCGTATCTCAGCTATGTACCGGTCAAAATCTGAAACCGTAGGGCATAAGCAGCACCTTTAACCAAGTACAAGAGATGTTTCCCTTTATACTTTTTGACAATGTTATCTTGAAGGTGATAATAACATATTCCTTGGGTTGCCCAGGGAAACACCTTATTACACGCACTTTTAATGGCCGCATGCCGGTAAGAGACAATCACCAGAGGCTGCATCATATACACATATAGACAATTTTGTGAAATACCATTCCCAAGAAGGTTCATCTTCAGCATCTACGATCCCAAAAGCCAATGGAAATATCTGAAAATTCCCATCTTGTGCGGCTGCAACTAACATAGTACCTTCATACTTCCCACTTAGGTGAGTCCCATCCACCACAATGATCCTTCTCTGATACTTAAAACCTCTGATAGAAGCTCCAAAAGAGAGAAATAGGTACTTAAATCTATTGATAGAATCAAGTTATATAGCCGTGATAGAACCGGGATTTGCTAAGGAGATTTGCTTGAGATATGATGGAAGACGCGAATACCCATCTTCTGCTGATCCTCTCACTAATGTTTGTGCATATAACAATGCTCTGTATGAAGTGGTGTAATCAAGCGTCATGCCAAACATGTTCTTCATTGCATCAGTGATATGCTGCGGATTCAACCCATCAATGATTCCAACACGATCAATGAAAAGCCTACCAACATAATTCGGAGTACAGTGTCTCCGCTGAGCGATTCGGTCTCCCACTGAGCATGTATGTGTTTCCACATACTTTGTTACCCAAAACGTGTTTGTTCCATGTTTCACACTCGCTCTGATCTTCCATCCACAACCACTAACCCGACATGTTGCCACAAGGAGATTTTTCGTTGACTTGTATATTCTGAAGGAGAACTTACGCCTAACTGCTGTCAACCGCAGCTTTGAAAGCAGTGCATCCTTGCTAACAAAAATCTGGTTAACGTAGATACTGTTACCATTCGATCTTTCTCCTTCAATAGCATATGTCTTTTTTAATTCTTCAAAACACATATCATCATCTTCTTCCAAATCCTCATCTTTAACCTATCCATAAACACTGTAATCTTCGCCATTCTCATCCGCTTCAGCAACAATAGAGATATTAGCATCCTTCTCCCCATCATCCTCCTCTCCATCATGATTTTTATCTTCAACCAAATCATCATCATCATCTTCAAAACATTCATCACCTTCATCAGCTTCATCATCTTCTTCCCTTTCCTCTGAAACCGTTTCCACCTTGCTACGGCTTGATACACAAAGCCGTACTCCATGCGTTTTGGTTATCTCGAGCAACTATCGAACTTGTATATCACTTGTAACATGAATATAAGGGGTGTCTGGAGCTTGCATCATTTCAGCTGGTAATGAGTAGGTTATCTCCACATATTTTGTGCTCATGTACAGGTTATAATCTTCTTGAACCAAGTCTCGCTCCTTTAAAATCATCAACCACAAAATCCCAATAGCAATCTTTCAAAAACCATTCTCCATACACTGCATGTAACTTACGCACATCAGCAAAAATTCAAAATAAAACACATTAGTAAACATAGAGAAAATGAAAGTTTACTAAACATTGATGCATACGACTGACGGTTAAGTCGTCTGGAAGACATAGACGAATTACGGGTAAGTCGTCCAAACATGTCATTTTTTCAATTGACTTTAAAATGAGACGACTTACTTATAAGGCATCCAAATTTGTTTGTTAAGAAAAAAATTTTAGATGACTTACCAGTAAGTCGTCCAGGATAAACGGGTTAGTTTTGCATTTGACTGTGTTGTGTCAGATATTTAACTTTTCCTTGGCGACTTACCAGTAAGTCATCTCTGGAAAATAAAAAATTTCAATATTTTGTTAAAGCTAGATGACTTATCTGTACGTCGTCTCATGTTATTTTGCAATTTGAAAATAAAACTTAAATATTTAACTTTTCCCAGACGACTTAGTTGAAAGTCGTCTAGGTAGAGGACTTACTTGAAAGTCGTCCGAGATAAGCAAGGTTTGACTAGAATCTCGGAAAAAAAAATTGGATGACTTTGCTTATCCTAGACGACTTACTTGAAGGTCTTCTGACTGGACGACTTCCGAGTAAGTCGTTTGGAAAAAGTTAAATATTTAAGTATTATTTTTCAATTGCAAAAGTAACTTGAGAAGACTTACAGGTAAGTCGTCTAGCTTTAATAAAATATTGAAATTTTTGTTTTTCTAGAGACGACTTACTGGTTAGTCGTCTAGGAAAAGTCAAATATTTGACACAATTTGGTCAAATGCAAAACTAACATGTTTATCCTAGACGACTTACAAGTAAGTCGTCTAGGGTATTCTCTAGATTTTTTTGTTTAACAAACAAAGCTGGAAAGTCTAGGGTATTCTCTAGATTTTTTTTTAACAAACAAAGCTGGAAGACTTACGATAAGTCGTCTGTTTGCTTAGTAGACTTACCCGTAAGTCTTCTACAGCCAGACGACTTATGGGTAAGTCTTTGACGCGAACAAATCTGGAAAAAAATTCAATTTCATACCTTAAACTAGTGAGATGACTTCCTAAGCACACAAAGTCTTCTCCAACCACCCAAAACCTCAAACGAAAGTAACCTACGAAGAATATATGCTTGAGTGGCTCTACCAAACATAAAAAAATTGAATCAAAAGCTTGAGTTTTTTGTATGAATATGGAGACAAAGTGAAAAAGATGTTGTTTTTAGTTCATAACAATTGGGAAAGAGATAGTGTCAATCAATTTTAGGTGCATTTAGAGATTCAAATTGGTTTTTCATGGTGGTTGGGGTATTGATGGCAATGACAATCTTATAAATACTTGAAGATGATGAGGTTGAGAAAGTAAAAGAGTCATTTTCAAAAAAAAAATAATGGCATTTTCGTAAATAATATGAACATGTGGGGTGAATAGGACAAAAGAAAAGACAAAAAAAAAAGAGGTTAGTTTTGTGTTTGACTTTGAGCTTTGAGTCAAATTCGCAAAAAACCCAAATTTAAAAATACTAAAGTTAAATTATTTTCAACATAGATGAGTGAATGAAGATTGAGTCATGATAGTCTTTGGTTTAGGTTATGGTAACATATGTTGTAATCTTGTTTGTATTTTTGGGGTTATATTTTTGAATCTTAAATGTTTTTTAAAAAAAATTGACTTATATGTGTTTACTCTGTATATATTAATCACATTATAAGTTTAATGATTTTTTTTTGCTATTTAGTTAGTTATTTGATTATAGGGTTTTGGAAGACTTCTAGAAGACTTCATAATGCACTAAAAGACTTCTTGGAAGACTTCCCGCTTAGAAGACATCTCTGGAAATCTTCTCTTAGAAGACTTCTCGGGTAAGTCTACAATATCGAAAATATTTAACCTAATTGAGATTTTTATCTCCATATATAAAGAAAATTTACACATTCTCTTTCTTCCTCTCAAATGGCTGTAACAAAAATGTAATGTTTCTCACTCTAAAACTCTTCAACTTCTCTTTAATCTCTTTAGACTTGAAAACACCTAACTTTATATTCATTTCTCTTTTTTTCTCTTATGTATTCTCACTAATTTATCTTGTTTATGCAGATTTTTCATACATGGTTCTCATATTTCACTCATTTAAAGGTAAGTCTATAAATTTTGAATATGTATTTTTGGTGTGTTTTATACGTTAGATTCTAAAAATTTGTATATTCAACTTAATGTAACAAGGTTAAATGTATGACTTTTTTTATTTCTCTTTTGTGTGTGGTGATAGTGTTTAATGGTTAAAAGTCTGGCCTTTTCTTTTTGGTATGAAGAAGAAGAAGATAACACAACATTTTATGTAGGTGAAATCTCTAGAGGCATTAACAAGTTTAAATGTTTGACATTTTTTATTCCTCTTTTGTTTTTGATAGTATTCTTTGGTTAAGAATCTGATCTTTTTTTGTATGAAGGAGAAGAAAAGAATACTTAGAAATACTTAGAAAACCTTCTGGAAGAGTTCAGAAGATTTTTGGAAGACTTCGGAAGATTTCTGGAAAATTTCAGAAGACTCTTGGAAAACTTCGAAAAACTCCTGGTAGACTTCAAAAGATTTTCTAAAAGACTTTTCAGAAGATTTCATAGGAGGTCTTCTAATTCATTTTATATTGGAAGACTTCCCATGAAGTCTTTTAATGATTATTATGTGTACTCCTTTAATTATGAATTATTTTGTAAATTGAAAAAGATGTTAATGAAAACAATTAGTAAATATGTTGATGTCTACAATTATTTGTTAAAAGTGCTTTACATTATCGAAATTACATAACAAAAAATATTTTAACCATACTACCTAAAACAACGTAAAGATTTAGTCAAATCTACTACAAACTAAGAGAAAAGACTTCTAAAAAAAACTTAGTCAAATTCACCAAACATCAAACAATACATAAGTCCCACTAGAACAAGTTAAGTTTTCTCTCAAAAGACTTCTCGAGAAGTCTTCTCGAAAGCGGGGAATTTAAGCGGGAAATGAAAATTTAAGCGAGAACCTTAAATTTGAAGTGAAAACTGCAATTTTAAATTTCATAAAAATTAAAAAGTATATCTTAAGATGTAAGAAGACACATTAAACCACATGACTTGATATTGTTGAAATTACTTGACACTTTTGAAATTTAGAAAATATATATTGAAGTTACTTAGCAAATTTTACAAAAACAAACGTAGAAAACTTCCTTGTAAGTCTTCCCAAAAAAGACTTCCCTGTAAGATTTCTCAGTTTTGCTAGAAACATTAATAAAAATGAATGTTTGTAACTTCATAATTATCACCAATTAAGTTATGAATTTCACCCAGAAGCACCAATATTGACTAATACTAATGAATTAACAAAAAAAAACAAAATTCATTTTACGTTTTGAGAAAATTGAACTTTAATAAAAATTGACGTAGAAGACTTTCTAAGAGAAGACTTCTTCTGTTTAGGTTATTTTTGCAATTGCAAATTTATGAAAGAAGACTTCTTAAGAAATCTACTCTATCAAAGACATCTTGAAAAATCTTCTTCTGTAAATAAGACTTACTTTGAATTTGAATTTTTTCAAATATCTCAGAGAAGACTTCTAGAGAAGTTTTCTATGATAAAAATGTTAATTATGAAATTGACCAAAGTTTTTCAAAAATTGACTTTTTATAGAAGACTTCTTTATGTTCACATGAAGTTTTCTCACTGTTGCAAGAAGTTTTCCTGAGTTACTTTTGCAATGAACTATATTTGACTTTTCCAGAGAAGCCTTTTCTAGAGAAAACTTCTCAACACGTCTTCCGTCTTCTCGTAAACAATAATTTTTTTTGTATTAGTTATCAATTGCAAAAGTAACTCACGTAGACTTCTTGTGACAGTGAGAGGACTTCACTAAACAGTAAGGAAGACTACCCTAGAAGTCTTCCCAGAGAAGATTACCTAGGAAGTCTTCTATAAAAAGTCAAATTTTTGACAAATTTTGGTCAATTGAAAAATTAACCTGCTTATCCGAGAAGAATTCTAGGGAAATCTTCTCGGTTCTCCCTATTTTTTTTGTTAACAAAGGAAAGGTAGAATACTTCCGTAGAAGTCTTCTATAAAGAACACAAAAAGGTCAATCGCAAAACTAACCTATGCATTGACCATAATACTTCTCTAGAAGTCTTCTTGTATGAGAAGACTTCTAGAGAAGTCTTTTTCACGAACAAATATGGAAAAAGCCAATTTTATATCTTGAACCCGTGAGATGACTTGTTTACCTTCTCTAAACTCATAAAATTTCACCAAGAATGCTACTAACTCACTAATGACCAGGAATCATGAGTTTGAATGTCTTTATGAACCTTACAAAGTTTGAAATCAAAATTTCAATTTTTTGGATGAATTTTGAGAGAAGTGAAAGAGATGTGGTTTGTGTGGATGACAAATGAGAAAGGAAGAGAAAAAATGATTTTTGCCCGTTAAGAGATTCAAATTGGTTGTTCATGGTGGTTGGTGTACTGATGGCAATGACAATATTGTAAATACTCAATGAAGATGAGGATGAAAGAGTAAAACACTCATTTAAAAAAAAGTAACGGGATTTCGTGAACAACTCGAAAATATAGGGTGAATAAAACAAATGAAAATTCCAAAAAAAAAATGATGGATTAATTTTGCATTTTACTTCAAATTTTAAGTCCCTTTTGCATAACACCCTTAGAAATATGCATAAGAGATAGTACTACAAGGTAGTTCCAGTTATACACATTACACATAATAATACTAGTAGTTCTAGTTGTATATATTACACATAATAATACTAATAGTAATAGTAGTCCACATTACATATAATAATTCTACTAATACTATTACCTTTTTTTTTTTTTTTTTTTTTTGGTCAAACACTAATACTATTACCTTATAGATTAAAAAACAAGATAATTTTTAGTTGTATCTACCCTAATTTTTTTTTGCATATATGTTCCATCAACCCAGAATATGTAACCTCTTCAACAATTGTTTTTAATAACATTTTTCATAAAATCAAAGCTTTTTATAAATAATTTTGAATTCAAAATTAATATAAATTGCATTGTAATTCTAAAAGAACAAAATCTTTATGTAATAAGAAAATGTCAAAATTTTACTTTTAAACAGAAATTATTATTTTATAAATTGTTAAATCAATTATAAAAATAAAATATCAAAATAAAGAAAATAGATTACTTTAAATTTGAAGTCGTTTATTGAAAATATAAAAAAATTTTATTTCAAAAGTAATGTATATAGATTTTTATAATATTATCTGGTTATCAAATTATACTAAATAATATTCATTTATTTTATTATTTAAAAAAAAATACAAAACTTCAAAATAAAATAAATGAAATACCTTATTATAAATTTGAAATATTTTATGTAAAGAGATAAATAATTTTTATTTAGTAAAAATAATTAATATAAATATTGGTTATTATAATATTATTAATTTTTTTATTTATAAGAATATTATTTAAAACTAATACAAAACTTGAAAATTGAAGAAAATAATATAATGGTTTCTTAATAATAAAATTTATGTCAACAATATTACTTGTTTATGTCATACCCAAAATAATTTTCTTAAATCATTAACATGGACTAGGTAGTTGTAAACATATTATTGCAATCATAAAAATGGATTAATTAGTTATGAAGATAGTATTTGAAACTTAAACATGGATTAATTAGTTTTAAACATTTAACTATTAAAATAATTATTATTTATTATATTTAGAAAACAAAATAATAATACAATGAAAAAATACAAAAAAGTTGAGGGTTTTGCAAAAATGACTCAAAACTTGAAGTCAAACACAAAACTAACCTTTTTTTTTCTTCAAATTAGGACTTGTTCTATTCATCTCAGAAGTTCTCATTATTTACAAAAATGTCACCGGAAGACTTACTGGAAAACTTTAAGTAAGTCTTATAAAATTGTGTTTTACTATATCATCCTCATCTTCATCAATTATTCCCGAAAATGCTATTGCCATCGATTCACCAACAACCATGAACAACCAATATGGAGCTCTTAATGAATCAAAAAATTGATTTTCACTCATTCTATCTCATATCTTATCCACAAAAACTACATCTCTCTCAATTTCTCTCTATATTCATCCAAAAAATCTAAGGTTTTTGATTCTAAAGTTTTTAAGGATCATATAGCCATTCAAGCTCATGATTCATGGTCATTAATGATTGAGTAACTGTCTTGGTGAAGGTTTGTGTGCTTGGACAATTAAACAAGTTTTTGTAGTGGTTTAAGGTATGTATCAAATAGTTTACCCATATTTGTTCGCGAGAAGACTTACCGGTAAGTCTTTTGGACATAGAAGACTTCCACGGAAGTCTTCCTGGTCAAAACATATGTTAGTTATGCTATTGACTTTCTGTGTGTTTTTAAGAAGACTTTCGTGGAAGTCTTCCAACATTTCTTTGTTGACAAAAAAAAATTAGGACGACTTCATAACTATTGACTTTCTGTGTGTGTTTTAAGAAGACTTTCGTTGAAGTCTTCCAACATTTCTTTGTTGACAAAAAAAATTAGGAAGACTTCCCTGGAAGTCTTCCCATATAAACATGTTAGTTTTGCAATTGACTAATCTGTGTCAGAAATTTGACTTTCTCCAGAAGAATTACCGGTAAGTCTTCCAACGGAAGATTTTCGTGGAAGTCTTCCGAACTTTTAAATTAAGTCTGCTTACGGCCCGTGGAAGTCTGTATAGGTTACTTTTGCAATTGAAAATATAAACTTGAACATTTAATTTAAACTGGAAGACTTCTTCCAGCGGAAGACTTACGTGGAAGACTTCTTCCAGCGGAAGACTTACGTGGAAGTCTTCCAAATTTTTATTCAGTGATTCTGGTCAAACATAAGGTTGCGAAAGAAGACCTACAATTCAAAAAACGACCATAAATTTTTTTATTATAGATCATTCCTCTACAAAAACAAGTTTGGACTCCATAACATGAGAGAAGAATCCGTTAGAAGAATTCCGTGGAAGTCTTCTAGTGCATTATTTGTTGGAAGGCTTCCGAGAAGACTTCCATGAAAGTCTTCCAAGTTATCTCAGATCTGAAAAACCTACATATCCAAACAAAATAAATTAGTGAGAAAGGACATGAGATAAATAATTAGAAATTAATATAAAGTTCAGTTTTTTTTAATGAAAGACTTACTTGAAAGTCTTCTAATAGAATACCTCGTGGAAGACTTACTTGAAAGTCTTCTAGACCCTAAATTTATTATTCGCCCATAAGACTTTCTCGGAAGTCTTCTAGTGCATTATTTGTTGGAAGACTTCCGAGAAGACTTTCATGAAAGTCTTCCGAGAAGACTTCTATGGAAGTCTTCCAAGTTGTCTCAAATCTGAAAAACTTGCATATCCAAACAAAATAAGCCAGTGAGAAAGACATGAGATAAAAATGAGAAACTAATATAAAGTTTATTTTTTTTATGAAAGACTTACTTGAAAGTCTTCCAAGTCGTCTAAAATCTGAAAAACTTGCATATCCAAAAGTATTAAATTGACTTCAAAACATTGAAAAACTTCAAAAATAAGGTAAGAACTTAAAACAGCTAAAAGAGTTTTCAAAAGTTAAGAACTTTAAGCAATAAGAAGTTACCAAATGATAAAATATGATTTATAGATCTACATTTAAATAAGTGGAAGATGAGAACCATGTGATGAAAAACATGCAAAACCAAAATAAATAGGTGAGAAACATGAGATAAAAAAGAGAAATTGATATAAAGTTTAGTTTTTTTATGTTCAAAAAGATTAGAGAGTTTTAGAATTAGAAAATTACATTTTCTTGTAGCCATTTGAGAGAAAGAGAGTAAATGTGTAAACTTTTTTTTATATAAAAAGACAAAAATTTCAATAAAATTAAAATATTTTTGATTCAGAAGACTTTCAAGTAAGTCTTCTAATAGAATAAATCCTCGAAGACTTACTTGAAAGTCTTCTTAACCCTAAGTCTTCTAGTGCATTATTTATTGGAAGACTTAAGTCACATATACCATAAACTCAAAATAACTAACTAATTAGAATAAACACTTCATAAAACGTAAATAAACTTTAAGATCTAAATTTATATCACTTATAATGTCTATAATTAGATAATTATGATTTTTCCCCAACCAAAAGAACTTTTTACGAAATTATTAAATTATTTTTAAGATCTAATACACTAGATTTTATGGAAGACTTAAGATTTCCACTGAGAGACTTAAGAATTCCACTGGAAGACTTAAGACTTCCACTCGAAGACTTATGAAAGACTTATTGGAAGACTTAACAATAGGCGGAAAGCCTAAATTCTTCTAAAATTTTAAACGGGAAATGGTAGTTAAGTCTTCTAGTAAGTCTTCTAGTGCATTATATCTTCGAAAATTTAAGTCTTCCAAACCCCTAAAATCAAATATATTACTAAATCACATACAAAAACTTTATTAAACTTAAAATAAACTTATAAAGTGTTTAATATATATAAAACTAAACATATATAAGTCAACTTTAGGTTTTTAAAAAAAAAATTAAGATACCACAATCTAACCCTAAGAACACATACAATACTATAACATAGTTACCAAACCCTAAACCAAAGAATATCATGACTAACTTACACTCACTCATCTATGCTGAAAACTATTTAATTTTACCAAATCTAAATTTACATCATTTATAAATGTCTATAATTACAATATAATGATTTTTACTAATCAAATTATTTTTTTATAAATGTTATAAATTATTTTTAAGATCTACAAAATGAGAAGACTTCCCTGAAAGTTTTCTCACTCGCAAGGTTATAATAGTAAACTATAATACTGATTTTTTATTTAGTAATGAGGAGATGTTTGTAATTTTACTAGCTTTTTGAGTTACTTATGCATTTGATTTGAGTTGGGGTACACTTTTGCATTTAAAATCAAGTTTTGGGTCATTTTTGACAAACCCCCCTTTAATTGATATTGACATAAAAAAATAAAAAAATTGATTTCACATTTATATTTTTAATTCAATCATAAATATATATTAGTTGTAAACATATTATTGAGATATTTTTTTGTCTAATTATTTATAAAATTACTGATAAATTTAAACAGAAAATAAGGAAAACAAAATATATAAAAAAATTGTTTCAAATAAAAAATAAATGAAATAGAAAAGAAGAAGTGGGACCAAGAAAGAGGTTGGTCTCGGGAAAAAAGATTTAATGGGTCCCACTAAAAAGGAAGCAGAAAGGAAAAATTCAAAATAAAGAAAAATGTATGATGGGTAGAAAATTAAGAAGGGGGAAGTGAGAAAATGGGGAGAGTAACTAGAATACTTTGTTTGCAATAAGGGAAATATAGGTTACTCTTCTCAACTTCTTCTCTTTTCTTCTTTTCCTTCATCTTTTACCTCTCTCTCTCGGTTTCTCTTTTCTTTTCTTCATTCGTAACTTTTATTTCAAATTCACATAGAGTAAACAAGATAGAAATCGAGTTAGGGTCTGAGTTAAAAAAAGAAGAACTATGGGTTTTCTTTTGATTTAGGGTTACACTTGTTCTGAACTTTTTGAATTAGGGTTCTTAAGGAAAGTTTTGAGTTTTCTTTGATTTAGTGTTCTACATGTTTTGGCTTTTTTTTTGAGTTACCCAATTATGGGTTTATTTTTATTTTTGGTTCTTATTTTTTAATTGACTGCAAAAGAAACATAAACCGTCAAGATGAAGAAACATAAACGGTGTTCACAAGAAATCTGAGTTTTTCTTTGATTTAGGATTCTTGTTTTTTTTCAATTCTGAGTTTTTTCTGATTTTTTTTTCTTTATTTAACTTTGTTTTGTATTCTATTTAAGTCATGGATCTATCATTTTTGTATTGGGTCATGTGTTTCTTTGATTATATTTTTCATAGTTGTATTCAATATAACTAGTAGAACTTGGTAGAACTGCATCAGTGGAACTAAGCATAACTCATTAGTAGAACTGAGTAAAACTGCGTAGAACTTATTACAACTACATAGGTACAACTACGTAAAAACTTAGTACAACTACATAAGTATTACTAGTAGATGATAGACCCCTTAGGACGAGATTGCTTTGTCCTTGATACTTTGAAGGATGATTTGATGGTTTGAAAGATAGAGAGATCGATTTTGTTGTTGTTGATGATAGAATGGATTGAGTGATGATGGATTCAAGGGATATAAGTCGATATGGAGAGTGATCTTCAGTGATGATCAATGGGATGATCAAGACTTGTGTAGATGCGTCTATGATCAAGAGAATGAACTCTGTTTTCGATCAAAGACATGTTGCAATAAGAGAAAGAACTCTTTAGCAATCGATGTTTAAAGATGAACAAAAGATTCACAGTTTTCAGAAGTAGTTTTTGATAAAAAGGTAAATGAATCTTATGCTGGTCGTGCATCTCTTTATATAGAACTTACAAGTTGTAGAAAAAATAAAATGTAGAAATTAAGAAACTTAGAAACTAGGAATGTTGACTTGATTTTGGACAAGAATAAGTGTTTTTGTTGAATGACTATTGGCATGCCATGACTAGGAATTTCTTGCTGATTCCCTCTTAGTATTCTTGGTGAGAATGATCTTGATATGGACTGAAGAAAGGGATGGTCGAAGTTGGCATGAAACATGCCCATAGTGAATTTTTTATGACTTTCTTCTTAGGCTGAAATCACTTCTTCTTGGGCCTCTTGATCCAAAACGTGTTCCTTAGTTTCTCAGAGTATTTCGGCCCATGAAAATGACTGAGAGATGATAATATTTGAGCTTGGTCCATCAGCTATAAGATTGTCTGTTTCTTGCTTCTCGGATGGTCGAACAGCTCGAATAGTGGAACCATCTTGCTCAGCACGTCTAGGTGAGTGTTAGTCCAGATCAGCTCGTCCAGGTGAGTGTCAGTCCAGCTAACTTGAGTTTTTAGCTCGTCCTCAGTCTCATCAGCTGGTGCTAGCTCAACCACCGTCGATTTAGCTGGTTTCAGCTTATCTATGGGTGCATAGCTGGTCAGGTTACATTAGTAGAACTCAATACAATTACATACATATTAGTCAAATAATTTAATATAACTAATAAAAATCACAATAACAAGTTGAACCAGTATAATTAGTTTGAACATTATAATAGTTAGACTAGTTTTACGTCGATAATTAAAATTTGAAAATTTTGAAAAAGTTTACAATTTTGAAATTTCAAATTTTGAAATATATATATTTTAAAATAAATTAATTTCAAAAAATGAATAAGGGTAAAATCGAATTTTCATACTTTCACTAAATGATGAGGGATTTTGAGATTTCTGAAGGGAAGTTTTCATGTTTACCACATTATTGGTATCATTGTTCATCTTGACCTTCACTAAAAAAACATTTTCACAAATACATTATTTTCTTTTAAAAAGGCAAAAAATCTTAAATTAATTAGAATCCTAAATTTTATATTTTAAACCTTATATCACCGCTTAACTCTTAACTCTAAGTTTTAAATTAATTAAACTTCAAAAGTGGTAGTATAAATGTGATATTTTGACAATTTTTCATTACTGAAGGAGATAGTGGATTTGGTTTGGTCATATTAGGACATATAAGATGATGGCTCGTTTAATATCTCTACAGCGAAGGAGATTTTTTTCCCCACTAGCGATGGAGATTTTTTCCCCACTAGCGATGGCAATTTTTCTCCCCACTAGCGATGGAGATTATTCGCGAAAAGAAAATTCTTTCAAAGGTGAAAAATATTTTTTTATTATTCTTCTAAACCGTAAATACAATATGATTTACCCAAAATCTAATCTGATAAAGTCATGATTAATCTCTATATTCTCTTCTATCTTTTATTTTTCTCTTTCGTTGGAAAGAGTTTCATCTATAGTGGAATAATGGTTTTTTTTTTCTATTCTCCAACCCACCATTGTAATCTCCAGCCTAGTCTTTGTTGTGGCTATGATCGATGAAAATAAATCCAATCCAGTTATGTAGTGGTAAGGAAATTATCCTAACCGCTTTGCTTTGGAAACAAATTGCATGGAAACCACCATGGTGTATCATCATCATCATGGGTATGGAAGTGATGCAACCACAAAGGTATTTAAAGTTCTTGTAGATTACAATTCAAAATATTTATGGGTGGTTCTCACTAGAAATGCAATTTTTTTGTAGTATGTCGATGTTGTTAGAATCATTGAAAATTGGCAATTCAAATTACTATTTCTTTTGAGAAAATCAATACTTATATTTTTTTTTCTCAAAGAATATCTATAGATCCTATTTGGAAATCTGGCCAATGTTATATAACACAGAAGTTCCAGAAAGAAATTGGAATATCTTCAAAAAGAAGATAACTAACTGTAAATGGTGTTGCATAAGAAGAAGCAAGATGGGTCACAAGAAAGCTTCTTCATTACGTTCACAAAAAAGCTTCATTACATTTTAATCTTTGTGTGTAATGTTTTCTAGTCTTAGGTTTGCAATTGACTGTATTTCTATCATTTTCTATATTTATTGTAACTTTACATTATACTTAAATAAAATAGTTGTTAAAAATAACAATGTGATTTACACCAAACTAACTAATTGTAGACACAACTTATTGATGTGATCATGGAAAGCAACAATGAATGTGATGTGAGCATGGACCAGCTCAACAAGGAAGATGATGTATCTAGGAATGCACCAATGGACAAACCAGCTGATGAAGATGTCTTAGCCATTCCAGGAGGTCCCATGACTCGTTCTAGAACCAAGAAACTAAATGGAGCCATTGGAGGATTACTTAGACTCGTTTGGAAACAAGAAGAAGGTCTTGGACAAAGCTTGATGATCCGAGATACCTTGATCACCTTTCAAGCTATCTCCTCATCTAGCTGATTTAGTACTTAGGCAAAGTACTTGTGTGTGCTCTTTTCCTTGCTCTCGGTTTTGTCCCAAAGAGGTTTTACGGAGGAAGGTTTTTAACGAGGCCACAAGCTGCTTTAACACATCTCCTAGGTGCTAATATCGGTCCAAGCCTAAGAAGACTACTCTATCTATTTACCTTATGTTATGTTTAATCTATAGTTTTTATGTTATCAAGTTTTCGAAACCTAAGGAGCGTGTTCCTTGGTTTCTATTTAAACCCTTGCATCCCTCATTCTAAAATAAGCAGTCTTTTATCAATCTCTCTCGTTCTCTCTTCTCTTTGAGTCGAAGAATATCTGGTGTGTCATATCCAGAACCTTAAGGGCTTCTACTTGGTGTGTAATATCCGATCTAGTTTCCTAGGAGTATCAGGGAGCCTTTCCGCAGCTTCTTGTGTCACCATTCATCCCACACGCCTTGGAGGATTCGAGTCTTCTGATTCATTCTCGCGAGGATTATCCCTTGATCTCTCTTCCCAGACCCAGAGCCTTCCTAGGATCTCATTAAGTGGTATCAGAGCAACTCTGGAAGGGAAGTAATCGATTTCTCACTGATTTTCGTTTTTGTCTTTTCATATTCTGTTGTGTTTTGATCAGATTTGTGTTTCTGTTGTTGAAATCTATTAACTTTGAGTGTTTTGATCATGAATCTGCTGTTTTCTTTTCATATTCACTTTGATTTCGTGTTGATCTGTGTTCTGTGTCGAAATCTGATAGAAATAGGGTTCCTTGATCTTGTTTCTGATAAAAACATTCTTTGGATTCTTGTTGCAGAAGTTATCGATTGCTTGATCTGAAACCGTTTTGGGTTTGTAGAAATCAATCTGTTTCTGTATTGTTAAGTTGATCTATTCTGTTCTGATTAGTTCTGATTTGTTCTTGAAATATCTTGAGTTCGAAATTGATCAGAGAACTTTGAGGTTTGAATTTGTTTTGAATCTGTTTCTGATTTGTGTTAAAAGGAATCGATTTGTTTCAAGTGTAGTGAATCTGTTCTTTTCTGTTCTGATTGAATCTAAGCTTGAAACTGAACCTAATTTCGTGATCTCTCTCTGTTCTCATAAGTCTAATCTTTTTAAATCTGTTCTGTATTGCTCAAGTTTGATTTGTACTTGTCTTTGGTTGAGTTCGAAATTGATCTGAGAAGTAGGTTTGATTTCATTTTGAATCTATTTCTGTTTTGCAAGTTAATTGTTTGTTTTCTGTAAGAACTAGTTACTGGTTTCTGTTTTCTTTGTGTCTCAGGTAATGACGAAGGAGCTCATGAAAGAACTCAGCAAGAATGATAAACTGTTGCTTGAAGCATTCACGGCTAGCATGGATAAAGTCTTCAAAGATCAACTAAGAAAATTCAGACTTGACATACATCAGCAAAGGAAAAACAGATCATCCAGAGATGAGTTCAAGCAAAGAGGGAATGATCAGTTGGAAAGAAACCAGAAGCATGCTGCTGTTAAGAAAGAAACTCCACAACAAAGAAGGTTTGTAAAAGACAAGTGGAGTACAGATCGAAACCAGCCAGCTGAGACAAAGCTTTATCTTTCAAACTCGGTTCAGAAACAGCCTGAAAGCAAGAGATCATGTCCATCTAATACTTTTGGTTCATCTATCAAGAAACCAATCTGTTATAGCAAGGAGAAGACAATCTCTAATCCGTTTAGAGAAGGTAAACAATTCTGTTTATTCAGTGAAAAGGATAAGGAGGCATTGTTACAAGTAATGATGGATGTGGATAAGCAATTCAAAGGGAACAACTCTGTACTTTCATCCAATGAATCACAGCAACAAGAATCAGTACCTGCTGTTGCAGAACTCAAAGTGGCAGAACCGGTATCAGCTACACCTATTCAAGAAGATCAAGCCAAAGAATCATCATCTGTCATTCAGAAAGAAGAGAAACCAGTTCAAGACGTCATGGTTCCTTTCATACAGAGTGTAATAGCAGAGGAGAAACCCAGGGAACAACATAAAGCTCGCAGAATGGATCAGTTCATTGTCTTTGATCCATGTGATTTCCAAAAGACTTTTTTGGGTACCTTTCTGATCAGTTCTTTTGTTTGGAACAAGACCAGAGCAATGGATCTTTCAAGACACGAACTGGGCATGAAGAATGATGTATTTGAGCCTGGAGGAGAGCTGTGGAATCTCAGGAACAAGGTTGAGAAGGAATCCGTTGCAGTAACACCTGGTTTTGTTGATTTCACACCCTCTGAAGAACTGGTGTTGCACGTCTCATCTCAGCAAGAATTTCATTATGAAATCAATTGGAGAATGTCACCAGCTCTGTCATGGATCCAACGAGCAAGAAACCACAGCAAATGGCCACCTGATCATCAAGATATTGCTAGTTTTAGAAAACATGTCGGTTTGGATCTTTCCCAAGAGAAGCTTCTATCTGATTGTGCTGGAAGGTTACAGACCTACTTATGGAGACCTGGAGCAAATGACAGTATACTTATTACCATTGGAGAGTTCTCTGCTCCTGGTAGAACCATCAGGGATCATAAGGAGTTGGGAATTGACCAAAGGACCTTGCTCCTTGACCATATCAAGATATGGAAGCCACAAGATATGCAGCAATATCAGTACTACTGCAGATATCATCAAATCATGACTGGAGATAAGAAAGAAACTGGAATAAATGGTGAAGTGATTACTGGATCAGGAGAAGAACTCATGTTTTCTTCTCAAATCAAGGAGAAACCACCAGATCAACTTAGTCTACAACAATCTCCAAAGAAACCAACCCGAGGTAACTATCTAAACTCAAAGAAGAACATGAAACCTGATTTTCTTGCTGCTGGTACAAGAAAAACTGTTTTGAGAACATCTCAAACCTATCTATGGCAACCAGGTGAGCATGCTAAGATAACTGATCATGTTTTCAAGAGTTCTTTTATCGATTACACAGATATGATGCACTTGTTTTTGTCAAAAGAGCCATGTGCAGATTATGATGAAGCATTGAAGCATACAAGGAGAAAGAACAAGCATGTGGAAGACAGGCGGTTCAAGCCACCTGATTTGGATCAGGATAGGCACCAAGACGTCACTGGCTTCATCCTCATCAATGAAGCACCACCAGATGCAGCACACAAGCCAAAACAGAGCAAAAACCAATTTGGGATACAATTATTACTCTTTGATAAATTTTCATGTCCTAACTTGCTTTGTTTCCATGTATCAGGTTTGAGTAATGAATCAGGAACTAAATCGATCAATGCCTTCTACATATCCGAACCAGTCAGCAACAATGCCTATCAAAGAGGCTTGCAAGGTAAGTGTAATCTGATTTTAAACTTTGATGTTACTGATTTGGTTCCCTCTATTGCAGGTAAAACAGATTTGAGGACAAATCTTTTTGAAGAGGGAGGGGATGATGTGATCATGGAAAGCAACAATGAATGTGATGTGAGCATGGACCAGCTCAACAAGGAAGATGATGTATCTAGGAATGCACCCATGGACAAACCAGCTGATGAAGATGTCTTAGCCATTCCAGGAGGTCCCATGACTCGTTCTAGAACCAAGAAACTAAATGGAGCCATTGGATGATTACTTAGACTCGTTTGGAAACAAGAAGAAGGTCTTGGACAAAGCTTGATGATCCGAGATACCTTGATCACCTTTCAAGCTATCTCCTCATCTAGCTGATTTAGTACTTAGGCAAAGTACTTGTGTGTGCTCTTTTCCTTGCTCTCGTTTTTGTCCCAAAGAGGTTTTACGGAGGAAGGTTTTTAACGAGGCCACAAGCTGCTTTAACACATCTCCTAGGTGCTAATATCGGTCCAAGCCTAAGAAGACTACTCTATCTATTTACCTTATGTTATGTTTAATCTATAGTTTTTATGTTATCAAGTTTTCGAAACCTAAGGAGCGTGTTCCTTGGTTTCTATTTAAACCCTTGCATCCCTCATTCTAAAATAAGCAGTCTTTTATCAATCTCTCTCGTTCTCTCTTCTCTTTGAGTCGAAGAATCTCTGGTGTGTCATATCCAGAACCTTAAGGGCTTCTACTTGGTGTGTAATATCTGATCTAGTTGCCTAGGAGTATCAGGGAGCCTTTCCGCAGCTTCTTGTATCACCATTCATCCCACACGCCTTGGAGGATTGGAGTCTTCTGATTCATTCTCGCGAGGATTATCCCTTGATCTCTCTTCCCAGACCCAGAGCCTTCCTAGGATCTCATCACTTATATATTTTAGAATCTAACCAAACCTGCATATAAACATAAGATTGTTATAAAAATGATTACTCACCTTTTAAGGATAAGTTTCTTCTTCTTCCAAGTGGTCTTTGCTTTATCATCTATACAAATGTCTAATTTATTATTTTGATTTTTTGTCTTAAGTCGGTAAACAAACCAATTTTACTGGCTATAAAATAGTGTGTTTTCTTCTTTATTTTGTACTAGAGAAAAATTATAATAACAATAATAATAATAATAATAATAATAACAATAATAAGAACTAGATCTTGATCCGTGCAAGCGCGGGATATGTTACGATGAATTCACTAATAAATTAACAAAAGTATTTTATTATTTTGTAAGAATTTTATGTATTTAGAATATTTTTGCATTTAAATCAGTGCTTTTAAATTCAACCCGGATCCACAGTCAAACCCGTTAATCCAATGATCCAATAATTTGGTTTGGTTTTAAAATATCTTTATTTAAAACTAGTAAAAATCACTAAAACCCGAGACAAACCGATTGTACCGGTGGGTGATTGATATAGATATTTTAAAACTAGTAAAAATCACTAAAACCCGAGACTAACCGATTGAACCGGTGGGTGATTGATATGTAACTCAATTTGACATAAATTGTTATAGTTTTATAATTTGTCACATTTAATCCATATTTTGAAGTTTATTATTTTGCAATTCTATGAAATTATGATGATTCTACAAATTTTGATAAGAAAATGATAGATATAAAATAATAAAGAACTATAAATATGTCTTGACCATATTACTCTTTTTGTATAGTTTAATTAATTTTATTATAATTATTTTGTGTAATTTATCTTGAAAATAATTTGGTTCATATTATAATCAATTTAAATTTGTTATTTATAATTAGTATTAATATTTTTCTTCAGATAATATATTTTTGATTTTTCATAATTATTTAAATTATTATGTTTATTATAAAATGTATTTATTTCGAAGTATAATGTTTTACACACACACACACATATATATATTTATATATAAATTATGTAATGGCTATTATAAATTATTATGTTACCCAAATAAATGATATAGCCATTGTTTATGAATTTAATTAAAATAATCTGTTAAATTAATTTTTTTGCTATTGATTGAAATGTTTCTGTAGTATATAGACCTGCAAAAATAAATTTTATTTATTTTCTTCTTTTTATAAATTATTTAGTTTTTTTCAATTATTTAATTTTTCAAAATAATTTGGAAGAAATTGTTAAAAAATATTAAAAGGATGAGAGCTAAATGTTTTATATTTTTGGACATAAGACTAATTATAGTGTTATTTGAAAACTTAATAGTATTATAAAGAAATGAGTATTAGCAATTTATGGTATGTTTAACTATAAAGTAGAAAATTATATTTAATTTAAAAACTATAAAAGAAATATTAGGTCCAAAAATATGATTATGTTTTAATAAGATAGATAAAATCAATCTCTCTCTCTCGTGATCTCACTCACAAAACCATCACCTCTTTCTCTCTCTTTCCTTTCTTACCCACACACACACACACACACACACATATATATATATATATAATGAATAAACATATCTTTATAAATAAAATTCACATAAGAAAACACAACACGTTATCAGCATCAACGCTCTTATACCGGTGAGGTAAAATTTAATTTATGTTTTTCAATATATTTTAGTTGAACTTTTATTATTGTTCTGGAATAAAGACTTTTGTCTTCTCCATTTATTTTTCGGGATGATAAGCGTTGTCTTCCTGATGTCTTGCATATTTCCATTGTTTTGTCCATTCATCCATATGCAATTTTGATCATATAGATTAGGATTTAGTCATTTCTAGGTTGCATTTTGCATACATGAGTTCTTATCAGGTATGGGAGTACCCTTGGAGTTCTTGAAGATGGTTGGAGGCTTTTAGAGCTAAAAAGGGAGTCAAAAGGTGATCATGGGACAAGCGGAGACGAAGCTACGTGCCAGAGCGACCTCAGCACGTCGCTCCCATCCAGAGTGACCTCCACAGCGAGGTATGAGGGTCGCTCGTCGTCGTGTCACTCTCAAGCAGGTGGAAGGCCCTGGAGCGACCTCACCACAGCGATCACACCAGGTCGCTCCCAACTGGAGCGACGTCCAGAGCGACAGCAGCTGGTCGCTCGGCCTTCGAGACGCGAAGTGGAGCACTCGCAGCGACCCCCCTGGAGCGATGTCACCAGGTCGCTGCGTGTCCTTGCTCAGACGAATCTCAACTCATTTTAGGGACCTTTTGGTCATTTTGTTTCATGTTTTGACATTTTCTAAACCTAAGTTAAGTACCTCTGTAAGCCGTTTTTGGGCGGATTATCTTTGTTCTTGAAGAAATACAGAAAAACCTTTCGGAAAGTTCATATTCTAAGATCATTGTTTCTTTATTCTATTGTTCGTTCCTTGTTTATTCCATCACTCACATGATTAAGCTTGAATCCAGAATGGGTTTAAGAGAAATCATGATGATTAGTGAGTAGACCACTTTAGGATTCATGGGTTAGGGAGACTACGGGTGATTAGGTTAGATCTAGGATGTTTTAGTGTAGATTTCTCTTGTTCCTTGCTAGTAGAGTAATTGTAATGCATCTTTTGAGTTGGCCACTCAAGAGTTGATCTTTAGGCATTTCCCACTCATAAAGTGTTCGATGAAATGTCTGAGTCGACTCTCCCAAGCTTTTAACATTCTTTACCAAGGACACTTGTTGTTAAAGATGTTAAAATGGCTAGTAGACTTATTCTTAATGATTACTTCCATAACATTCAACCGAAGACATTTGATGCTTGAGTTATGTTAGTAAATGAACATCCATCTAGACATAGAGTTTGTTTAGAATTGTGTCTAGGCTTGAGGTTGATAGTTTAATTCATCGCTTGCCATCCTTAGTTCAAACTTTAATCACCCAAGGTCTACTTCCCTTTACCCATGAGTTCTCTTTTATCTTAATAGTTAAAGTCATTTCTTTATTGGCATCTAGCGTCTGTTATTGCAATTCAGTCTTAGTAGTAGTTCAAAAACCCAATCATTCACATGATCGCACTTAGATTAAGCTAGTACTTGCATTCTCGGTGCTTTTATATCCCTCAGAGTTGGTTCGACAATCTTTTATACTACAACATTTGCCTTAGGAGCCTTGAAAACTCCTAACATCAAATTGGCGCCGTTGCCAAATTCTGAGTTGATTAGAACATTGAGATTTAGTCACTTGCTTGAGACTAAGTCATTTTTCTTTTATTTTGTTACTGATTCTCTGTTTTCATCTCTTTTTGACACTTCAGGTATATGAACTTGAGGAGCAAGGGCACAACAAACCTAGTTCCACGAGTTCCAAATATCAAAGCTTACGAAAGAGCTATCTCAAGACAGAGAAGACAAGAAGAGCAACAAGTTCAACCACAGGGGTTGAATATTGACATGGATCCACCAAACGGAAACAACAATAACAACCCTCTGCCGCAAGTTGTTAACAATGGACCACAAGGGCCAATTCACCCACCCCGACCAGCTCGCGCCATTGGTGCTTATGACCGTCCAAATGTTAATGGACAGAGGTTGGGCATCCGAGCTCCACCAGTGGAGGCCAACAACTTTGATGTCAAACCTGGACTCCTCAATGTGATTGAGAACAACAAGTGTCATGGCTTGCCTGTAGAAGACCCATTTGATCACTTGGACAAGTTTGACAGTTACTGTGGTTTGTCAAAAACCAATGGTGTATCCGAAGACACTTTCAAGCTCAAGCTTTTCCCTTTCTCTTTAGGCAATAAGGCACACCAGTGGGAGAAGACTGTACCCAGCGACACCATCACTACTTGGGATGAGTGCAAGAGAGCATTTTTGGAGAAATTCTTCTCTTCATCCAGAACTGCCAAGCTGAGAAACGAGATCTCTAGTTTCCAGCAAAAGAACTTGGAAGGATTCAGTGAAGCCTGGGAGAGATTCAAGGGCTACCAGTCCAAGTGCCCACACCATGGTTTCACTAAAGAGAGCTTGCTTAGCACGTTCTACAGAGGTGCTCTTCCTAAGTACAGAGCCAGATTGGACACTGCAAGCAATGGTTTCTTTTTGGGTAGAACTGAGGAAGATGCAGAGGAGCTGGTTGACAACATGGTGAAGATTGATGCAGTCTACAGTGCAGGACACGACAGAGTCAGTAGGGGTGACGACAAGCAGACAAGGAAAGAGATCAAAGCTTTGGAAGACAAGATCGACCTCCTCATTGCTGAAAAAGCCACACAAGAACAAGTGAAAGCTGTGGGTAACACAAAGCAGGAAGTACCACCTGCAGTAAATGAGGTTGATGGCTTGGAAGGACAAGAAGAGTTGTGTTTCATAAACAACAACGGTAGTTGGTACAGGAAAGAGCCTAACTTCCAGTACAACTACCCACAGAAGTCCTACCCCAACAACCAACAAGGAGGTTATCAGAATAAGAACCAATCTCAACAACCTCCACCTGGTTTCCCCAACAAAGGGAACCAATCTTCTCCACAACAATCTAACCCTTCCACCTCTGTTTCTCAAGGAAACATCACTGAAACTCTTCTGAAACAGATCCTGGAGTCTCAGAATAGAAGTGAGAAGCATGTTGGCTATGAGCTGAAGAACTTGCATGCTAAGATTGAAGGAAGCTACAATGAGCTCAACAACAAGTTCAAGGCTTTGGAAAACCAGTTTGCTTCAATGAGCTCTAACCAGAATCGCCAACAAGGGTCACTACCAGGAAAATCTGAGCAAAATCCCAAGGAAACCATGAAAGCTGTCACACTCAGGAGTGGAAAACAACTATCTCCGAAAGCTCTCACCAAGGATGCTGAGAAACTAGGTGAGGGGGTGGCCATCAACATAGATGATGAAGTTGTGATTGTTGATGAGAAGATCAATGACGAGATTTTAGAGAAGATTATGGAAGCAAAGGGTAAAGGCAAGATTGGAGAAGAGAAGAAGTCAATCAAAGATGATGAAGTTGTTGCTCCAACAAATGAGAAATCTTTTGTCCCTCCTCCTTATGAACCCAAACTTCCATTCCCTGGAAGATTCAAGAGGAAGCTGCTAGAGAAGTACAAGGCTATGTTTGAGAAGCAAATGAGTGAAGTTCAAATCACAATGCCCATCATTGATGCTTTCATGCAGGTACCTCAGTACAACAAGTTCCTGAAAGATGCTGTAGCTACAAAGAAGAAAGAGATGGAGGGTATGATGATCCTTACTCATGAGTGCAGTGATATCATCCAGAGGCTCGTTGTCCCTAAAAAGTTAGAAGATCCAGGATGCTTCACACTGCCATGTTCTCTTGGACCTATGGTATTTGAAAGGAGTCTCTGCGATTTGGGAGCTAGTGTCAGCCTCATGCCGTTATCTGTTGCGAAGAAGTTGGGTTTCACTCAATACAAGAAGTGTAGACTCTCCCTGGTTTTGGCTGATCGTTCAGTGAAGTACCCTGTAGGTGTCTTGGAGGACCTCCCTGTGAAGGTTGGAAACTATGAGATCCCCACAGATTTTGTAGTGCTTGAGATGGGAGAGGAAGCTCAAGATCCTTTGATCCTTAGAAGACCGTTTTTAGCTACAGCTGGAGCTATTATTAATGTGAAGGATGGTACGATTGATCTACAGCTGGGAAAAGGGCACACGCTGCACTTTGACATCAAGGAAATCATGAAGAAACCAACTGTTCAAGGACAAATCTTCTATATTGAAGAGATGGATGCCCTTGCTGATGAGCTCCTCGAAGAGATATCACTGGGGGATCCTCTACAGCGTGCCCTGACGATAGATAGAGGGGTTGAAGTGACTGAGAATGCTGAGAGCATTGCTTATGGGTTAATGTTGGATTCACACAAGAGTGTCACTGGTGAGAAGCAGTACGAGGCATTACCAAAGGCGATTCATCAATAAGCTTTGGTCACTCAGCAAGAGGATGTCAAGGAAGATGACTGGAGCGAGCTCAAAGCACCTAAAGTGGAGCTAAAACTTCTTCCCCAAGGTGTAAGGTACTCATTCCTTGGACCCAATGAAACATATCCTGTCATTGTGAGTAGTGAACTTTCTGAATCTCAGCTATCTGAACTTTTAACAGCACTTAAAAGATTTAGAAAAGCAATAGGTTACTCACTGGATGATATCAAAGGGATATCACCTACTTTGTGCATGCATAGGATACATCTTGAGGATGAATCAATGACTTCTATAGAGCATCAAAGAAGGTTAAACCCTAACTTGAAAGATGTTGTAAAGAAAGAGATTCTTAAACTCTTAGATGCTGGTGTGTTCTACCCTATTTCCGATTCTAAATGGGTATCTCCTGTGCATGTGGTTCCAAAGAAAGGTGGTATCACCGTTGTTAAAAATGGCAAGGATGAACTGATACCAACAAGAACGATCACTGGTCATAGGATGTGTGTTGATTACCGAAAACTGAACTCTGCATCCAGAAAAGATCATTTTCCATTACCATTTATTGATCAGATGCTTGAGAGACTTGCTAACCACCCATTCTACTGTTTTCTTGACGGTTATTCGGGGTTTTTCCAGATACCCATACATCCCAATGATCAAGAGAAGACGACATTCACATGCCCCTATGGTACCTTTGCCTATCGAAGGATGCCATTTGGGCTATGTAATGCTCCAGCCACCTTTCAAAGGTGCATGATGTCAATCTTCTCTGATCTAATTGAGGATGTTGTGGAGGTTTTCATGGATGACTTCTCTGTCTATGGATCTTCGTTTCCTGCTTGTTTGTCAAATTTGTACAGGGTCCTACAGAGATGTGAAGACACCAACCTCGTGCTGAATTGGGAGAAGTGCCACGTCATGGTGAAAGAAGGGATTGTGCTGGGCCATAAGATCTCAGAGAAGGGGATCGAAGTAGACAAGGCCAAGATTGATGTGATGGTGGGTTTAGCCCCACCAAAATCAGTAAAGGATATCAGGAGCTTCTTGGGGCATGCTGGCTTCTATAGAAGGTTCATCAAGGATTTCTCTAAAATTGCCAGGCCGCTTACCAGACTGCTATGCAAGGAAGAGACCTTCCTCTTTAGGCATGAGTGCCGTGAAGCTTTCAAGAAGCTGAAAAGTGAACTTGTGAGTGCTCCAATTGTTCAGCCACCTGATTGGGATCTCCCTTTTGAGATCATGTGTGATGCCAGCGACTACGCTGTAGGAGCAGTGTTGGGGCAGAAGAAAGATGGCAAAACTCATGTCATCTACTACGCGAGCCAAACCCTCAATGACGCCCAGATGAAATATGCCACAACTGAAAATGAGATGCTAGCCATTGTCTTCGCCTTTGAGAAGTTCAGAAGTTATCTAGTGGGATCCAAGGTCATTGTGTATACTGATCATGCCGCTTTGAGACATCTGTTGGCAAAGAAAGATGCAAAACCTAGGCTTTTGAGATGGATCCTTTTGCTTCAAGAGTTCGATCTCGAGATCAGAGACAAGCCGGGTATTGAAAATGGTGTAGCTGATCACTTGTCCAGGTTGAAAGTGGAGTGTTGTACTCCCATCGATGAAGGACTGCCAGAAGAGCAGATCATGGTTATTGGAGCAGTGAGTAGTTTGTGAGACTGGCAGGAAGCTTGAAGAAGTAAAGGCAATAGAGGAGAACGAACCCTGGTATGCTGATTTGGTGAACTATTTAGCCACAGGAAAAGAGCCATTGAATCTTGTGGGTTATGCCAAGAAGAAGTTCTACAAGGATGTGAAGAGATACTACTGGGATGAGCCTTACCTCTACATTCTCTGCAAGGATCAACTCTACAGAAGAGTTGTGGCAAATGAAGAAGTTGATAAGATACTTACGCAATGTCATGGGTCATCCTATGGTGGCCACTTCGCTACCCTTAAAACTGTTGCAAAGGTGTTACAAGCTGGATTCTGGTGGCCACATATGTTCAAGGACACACAAGACTTCGTTTCAAGGTGTGATTCGTGCCAAAGAAGAGGAAATATCACCAAGAGGAATGAGATGCCTCAGAACTCAATCCTTGAAGTTGAAGTGTTTGATGTGTGGGGCATAGACTTCATGGGACCATTCCCATCATCCTATGGGAACAAGTACATCCTAGTAGCTGTTGACTATGTGTCCAAATGGGTGGAAGCTATTGCAAGCCCCACCAATGAAGCCAAGGTTGTAACCAAGATGTTCAAAAGCACCATCTTTCCAAGATTTGGTGTTCCAAGGGTTGTGATCAGTGATGGAGGTTCTTACTTCATCAACAGGCTATTGGAGGCACTTCTCAAGAAGAATGGTGTGAAACATAAGGTGGCAACTCCTTACCATCCCCAAACAAGTGGTCAAGTTGAGGTTTCTAACAGAGAGATCAAATCCATTTTGGAAAGATCAAGGGAGCTACAAGGAAGGATTGGTCTAATAAGCTTGATGATGCACTTTGGGCTTATAGGACAGCTTACAAGACTCCTCTGGGGACCACACCTTTCAACCTTGTGTATGGGAAAACCTGCCACTTACCTGTAGAACTTGAGTACAAGGCTCTTTGGGCAGTTAAGTTACTGAACTTTGATATCAAGAGTGCCAAGGAGAAAAGACTTCTTCAACTGCATGAACTCGATGAGATAAGAATGGATGCTTTTGAGAACTCGAAGATCTACAAGGAGAAAACTAAAGCTTTCCATGACAAGAGCATCCTCAAGAGAGAGTTCAAAGAAAAAGATCAAGTTCTGCTCTACAACTCTAGGTTGAAGCTGTTTCCAGGAAAGCTGAAGTCAAGATGGTCAGGGCCATTCAAGGTTAAGGAAGTTAGGCCTTATGGTGCAATAGTGTTGTGGAGTACTGATGGAAGAGACTTCACAGTCAACGGGCAGAGAGTTAAGCTCTACATGACCACAACACTGGAGGAAAGCAGAACTGCAATTCCACTTTCTGATCCCACCCCCGCCTAATCGTCAAGAGGCAAAGTCAAGCTAGAGACTTAAAACAAGCTCACTTGGGAGGAAGTCCCATGTCTATCCTTGTACATATCTCTTTGAAATTTCTTTTTCATTCTTTTTTGAGTTGTTTTGTTGAGAACAATGCAGGTGTTTGGGACACCGGCATCACGTGTGTTCAGAGCGACCCCTCCCAGCGATGAGCTTAAGTCGCTGCCACCTGGAGCGACCATCAGAGCGAGGCAGCATGGTCGCTCGCGTTTTCGTCGACCTTGAAGCTCAGCCACACCTCAAAGCGACTCCGTCGCAGCGACCATGCTAGGTCGCTCCCAGTCAGAGCGACATCCCCAGCGATGTGCCTAGGTCGCTCGCTGTTTTGAACCGAAGCGAGGACTCACAGCGACCCCGACGGAGCGACGATGCGAAGTCTCTGCGCCTCGATCCAGGTAAGTGGTTTTGATCTTTAAACCGGGTTCACTTGAACCAAACCGACCCTGAACCAACTTAAACCACCCATCTCGTGTCCCTAACCCTAGATACCCCCTCTCCCACTCCCCTCACCTCACCAAAAACTCACAAAACTTCCCCATACTCTCTCAAGGCCTCTCTCCACCAAAACCACCATAACTCCCTCAAAACTCCACCAAATCAGCTAGTTCTTCTTGCTAACTCCAAGCTTTCACCCCTGTAGTCTGTTTCACCTTACCCAAGCACCATTTTCGGGATGATAAGCGTTGTCTTCCCCAACAGAACGTCATGGTAGGTTATGTTTTCACCATCAGAGGAGCACGAGGTAGGTTTTGTCTCTGTGAATTAAAAAATGGTCAGAATGATAGACTATGTCTCCTCGGACCATATGGAAGGCTTTGCCTCATTGAAAATAAAAAATGATCCATATGATAGATTATATCTCATCGAATTATGTGGTAGGCTTTGCCGCTAATTTTATTTATGTTATTTAAATTTCTACATTTAATTTGTACCTTTAAATATATGACTTTAATTTCTGGATTTACTTTCTTCATTTAATTTATGCATTTAAATTATTTTTTATAATATTATTTTTATTTTCAATTAAGAGAAAATGCCATACTTCGAAACTTTGGATGGTGATATGTGTTTGGTAGATACTGGATCAATGCATATGATAATTAAAGATGAGATAGATTTCTCCAGTCTCTAAATTAAATATTATGCTAGAAGCGTAAGTAAAATAACTTGTAGTGCAAAGATTATTATTGGCTCCATAAGAAGCAATTTTTCAATGCCAAAGGACACAAAATTTTTAAAAGTGATGCATTAAACCCCCGAATTTATTATGTTTTAAAGATATCTTGAGAAATGGATATCATGTTGAGAATATGAGTAAAAACGACACTAAATATCTTTGCATTAAATACAAGAAGAAACATATATTGCATGTTAAAACAATTATCCTCTGGATTATATTGTACAAAAGTAAACATGACTGATTCCTATGCCACAATAAAATTTGAAGTTTACTAGTCTAGTATGAGAGGTTAGAACATTCTGGTTCATTCATGATGAGAAAATAAAGCATAATTCAAATGGTCATCCATTGAAAACAAAAGAATTTTTCAACGGACGAGTTTGCAATGTAATGCATGTTCTCAAGGAAAAATTATAACCCGATCATCACCAGCAAAAGTTGGGAAATGAATCACCAATATTTTTGGAAAGAATTCATGGTGATATATGGGCCGATCCACTCACCGTGCCGATCGTTTAGCTATTTCATGGTATTGATTTACGCATCTAGTAAATGGTCAAATATCTTTTTTTGATGACAAGAAATACGACTATTACAAAGTTCATTGCCCAAACAATAAGGTTTAGAACGCAGTTCTCAGAGTATGCCATTAAGAAAGTAAGACTTGATAATGCTGGTGAATTCAGATCACAAGCCTTTGATGAGTATTGTACGTCAATGAGGATTGATGCTGAGCATCTAGTTCCAATGTTCATATACAAAATGGCATGGCTGAGTCATTGATAAAAGGGTAGCAATTTATTGTAAGATCGTTGATATTGAGAAAAAGCTCTCAATTTCAGTATGAGTCATGCTATATTGCATGCCCCTACACTGATTCGGTTAAGACCAAGTGCATATCATAAATACTCCTCATTACAATTGGCTTTTGGTCAAGAGCTAGTTATGTCCCATCTATGTGTCTTTGGGTGTGAGTCATATGTTCCGATAGCTTTGCCATAAAGAACTAAAATAGACCCACAAAAGAGATTGAGAATAAAAGTGGGTTATACTTCACCAAGTATAATAAGGTATCTTGAACCGATAACTGGTGATATTTTTACAGCACGGTTTATTGATTGCCATTTTAATGAGGATGAATATCCAACATCAGGGGGAGGAATTAGAGAATTTCCTAAAGAGAGTACGTTGTGTAAACGAGAGCTAGAAGTTCAGAAAATCATGTATTGCAAAATTTGGCAAACCAGGTACCAAATGCGTTCACAGATACGAGAAAAGGTGACAAAATCATATATACCAACTGAAAATGTTCCATCAAGAGTTGTTGTTCTAGAACAAACTGATGGAATTAAAATAAATGAACCTCTGGTTAAGTTAAAGAGAGGGAGACCAACATGTCTAAAAATAATAATCCCCGAAAGAAAAAGAAAAAGGTTTCAGAAGAGCATGTTATTGAAAAATTTCTGAAAGAAGGCATAAATGAAAAATGTTCAGTAAGAACCATCTAAAGATAAGGATCTAGATGACGGAAAGGGAACCGGAAAATATGAGATTTCAATGAAAATTTATGGATAAAAATAAGATAAAAGATGTCGATGAAATGTTCTCTTTTCCTGTGTCCAAAGAAATCAATCATGAAAATGATGTTCTAGATCTAACATCCATTTTAAAATGACAGAAAAGACATGATTGAGAGAGATGGAAGATGGTCATACAAACTAGTTACTCTCCCTAAATAAAAGGAATGTCTTGGGACCTATAGTCGTAACGCCTGACAATGTAAATCCAACTGGGTACAAGTGGGTATTCGTGAGAAAGGTAAATGAAAAGAATGAAGTAACACGATATAAAGCCTGACTAGTTGCCCAAGGTCTTTCTCAGAGACTGTGAACATATTTAGAGGAAACATATACCCTGGTAATGGATGCCATTACGTATAGATCTTGTATGAGCCTAGTGGCGTCGAAAAATATTGAAATACATCACATGGATGTTGTGACAACATATTTTTATTGATCAATGGATAATGATATATATATATATAAATCCCTGAAGGATTGAAAATGGCAAAAGTATTGACAACAAAATCCAAGGAGATTTGTACAGTCAAGTTACAACAATCACTATACAGATTAAAGCAATTCATACGCATTTAATACAATTTCTTAAGTGAATATCTATTGAGAAAATGATATGTGAATAATGCGATTGTACATGCGTATTTGTTAATAAATCTTCATATGGCTTCGTGATCATTATTGTATATGTAGATGACCTGAACATAATTGAAGCTCGAAATGAGGTTGATGATGCACAAACTCATATGAAAGAAGGGTTCGAAATGAAGGATATCGGAAAAACAAAGTTTTGTCTTGTGTTCTAAATAGAGCATTTTCGAGAAGGAATATTTGTGCATCAATCAAATTATACAGAATGATATTGAAACACTTTTATTTGGCCAAAGTGACTCCTTTGAGTACTCCAATGGTAAATAGATTTCTCGATGTTGGGAGTACCTTATGTGATTGCTATTGGTGGGCTTTTCTATCTTCCAAATTGCACTAAACCTGATATTGCACTTGCTACTAACTGACATGCAAGATATAGTTCTTCTCCTACTTGATGGTATCAGAACAGAATTAAACACATATTTTGTTATCTACAAGGTACAATTTAATTAGAATTGATTTATCCTAGAAAATCTGAGTTTGGTATGGTTGGTTTTACATATGCAGGATATTTATCAGATCCGCATAAAGCTCGGTCACAAACCGGCTATGTTTTTACAATTGGTGGAACCACGATCTCTTGACGTTCCCAGAAATAAACTCTGGTTGCGGCTTCTTTAAATAATGCATAAACTATTGCGCTTCATGAAGCATGTCGAGAATGTGTATGGGTTAGGTCTTTGAGTCACCACATATAAGAAGAAAGTGGAATAGTTGATAAGAAAGAACTCATGAAAATATTTGAAGACAATTTTCCTTGTGTCGCTCAACTCAAAGAAGGCTATATTATAAGAGATAGAACATATGATATTCCTCCAAGGTTTTTCTCGTACATACGAGAATTCAAGAAAAATCAAGAAGTGGACATCGAATATGTACGGTCATGTGACAATTCGTCTGACTTGTTTACAAAAGCGCTTCCCACTTCAACATTCTAAAAACACGGCTTTGGTATCGGTATGCGGCATTTGCATGACCTATGAAGAAAAAACTATGTTTATATTCTCAAGGGGGAGATTATGTCATTGTACTATTTTTTCTCGTTATGGTTTTTATCCCAGCGGGTTTTCCTATGCCTAGGTTTTTAACGAGGCACTATGTAATACAAGATGAATAATCAAGTGATAATGTTATAAAAATGATTACTCATCTTGCAAAGACAAATGTCATCTTCCTCCAAGTGGTATTTGCTTCATCATATATATAGATGTCTAATTTATTATTTTATCTTTTTGTCTTTAATCGGTAAGTAAACTGATTTTGATGACTATTAAATAGTGAATTCTCTTTCTTTGTACTAAAGAAAAGAATGAACAATAATAAGAATAAAATCAATATCTATCTCACTCTCGTGACCCCACTCACAAAAGTCATCATCACTTTCTCTCTTTCCTTTCTTACACACACACAAAAATAAAAAAATCTTTATATATATATATATATATATATATATATATATATATATATATAACTCACCTAAGAAAACACAACAAGGAAGATAATAAATGAATGTGGTCCGAGTGAAGATAGCCTCCACCCCTCTAGAATTCTCTCCTATGTCTCTAAAAACCTCAGTATAAACTTAAAGATCAGTGACTCATTGCCGCCAGTTACCAAAAAGTCTTTTGCTTTTTGGGTCTCATCCCGCATAGATCTTATTAGCTTTCTCTCTTTCTCTTGTGAATACTCATAAATTGAAAGTTATAGGATCTATATTTGGATCTTTTGAAATCTTGTTTTTGTTTGATATCTCCGACTTGTTAGGTAAATCCTCCTAATATTTTGATTTTCTTATACGACTAGGTTTTTCTCTTTTATACTCGTCTTGCGCATGCATATTTTATCTCGTTATGTTTTTACAAATAATTAAAATGCCGGAAACTTGATTGGATCTATGTTTATTTTTATTTTTGGTTATGCTTGCACGTTTCTTTCATTATTAAGCAATTATTTACTCTCGTTACATAAACAGAGTTGAACTAAGTTTCTCATTAATAGATAGATCTGTCAAGAGATCCAGGCTCTTGAAGTTAAACACTAAGATTCAGAGTCGCTGGTTGCGTTATGACGGTACTTTGAAGAGTGATTTGCCTCAAAATTTTGTGGTTATATATTCGCCGTAGATAAGTCAGAATATAATCAATGATACTAGATGCCAGGAAAAGGTGATCAGCGTTCGTTCATTCTAGCCACAGACTTGCTTCGGCGTGTCGTTGGGCATCTCTGGCGGCTTGGCTTCATCTCCACCAGTTCGAGAATACTGCAAGGCGACAATGTTAAGAAGCCTCTTTGATGGTATCATACAGAATAGAGAATAATATAAAGAGAAATAAGAAATAACAAGATGAAGATTCAGATTTGAGAAGAACAAAGAGAAAAAGACGGCTAGGTCATCAAAGGAGTAGAGTTTCGCTACATTTTCTCTCTTGTGGGAAAACATAAGAGGGTGTCTTCTCTTTATAGGAGAAGAGGTTAGAAAGTTGTAAGGCTTACTACGCGGACAAAAAATATAAAAGAATGGAGAAGAAGATATTTGGTCTAAACTAATAAGAAAAGTAAAGAACCCCACATACCAGCGAGTAAGGATGTGGCACTCAAAGAAAAGACATACATTCTTTGTAAACTCATGCACTTCTTATAGCAAATACATATATACCATATGGTCCCAGCAATCCAGGTCATCAAGATTTTCAAAGGTATAGTCATACACTGCGTACAAACAACACAATCGCATCAACCTAGAACAAGTCGTTTTTATGGATCAACCCATGTACTGCATGAATTCTTTCTTCTTACAGATATATCATCAAACACCTTGACCGCTAAGTGTTCACAACAACTTTTACAATGTCGTACAAAGGGATAGAGACAGGTTAATCAAGATTTTAACTGAAAATTAAGAAACGGTTTTAAAGCTGATCTAATTCGTTTGATGGGTTCCTTAGCCTCAGTCGGATTCTCACCCCTCTACTAAAACCTTTTACTAGGGTATTTCAACTTTGTTTCAGACTATTTGAAGCTCTTTCGAGTTGTGGTTTCAAACATTCAAGTGAAGATTATCCGCGGATCTCTTTACTTCAAGCAAGTTTCTCCTTGTAAAACTTCCATCCATGTTTTACTGTATTAATGTTATGGTTGTTTATCTTACCTTCGAGCATACCTCCAGTTGTAATCGCTGTAGCGACTTTTTGAATTAATGAATTCTGTGCACAAAAAGGTAAGCAAGGAAGACATGTCATTTATAAACTTTTTTGTATATAAGGATTTTCAATAGAATTTTTCAAATCTATATTTAGTACCAGATAACATACACTGATTGGGAGATGAAATCAATATCTTACTGCCATACTCAGCATTGAGGTTTTGGGCCGTATTATAAGTCAAACGGGCATGTTTTACTCATGCCCAGGGAGATGACAGCACGTGACAGACACTCGGAAGATCCTGTCGAGCTCGATGGAGTATTAGGGTTACTTCTAACATTTGTAGGCTTAGTTCTCGACCAATTCGCCTTCTTCCGTCTTATTTTTTGTCTCTCTGTTTTTGCATAGACAGAAAGTTGTTTCTCTGTCTCAGTGCATGTAAATCAATTTTGTCAACGGTTCTTAGCAATGTGTAGTTATTATTCTCATCAAAAATGGATTTGTATTAAGTTTTGTATGGTGTGGGCAGGATAGGCAAAATCAGAATGAATGCTGGATTGAGTTTGTTGTAGTCAGATTCAAGGAAGATTTTTCCTACTCCTCTGACACCGTACCTCCACTCTAATCATGAATCCATCTCTAGTGAGTAACTTGCATAAACTCTGATTTAGTATGTCTATTTTTTTTAGAAGATCTCTGTCTCAAATGACATCTCCATCTAATGGAGTTCAAATCCGGTTTGAAAGGCTAATGCTTGTAACTTGTATTTAATTTAAAACTATTTATTTGATTTCACTTATCTGATTTGTTGAAATTCTTAACTGACCAACCATGCAATTCAATTCTTACCTCGATTCTAGGGTTCTTACATTTTGCAGCTATCAATGTTAATGTTTTTGGGTTTTTGGTAATCCTTGAAGATATTGTGTCCAACATGTCAAAAGTAAAATAATAGGAAAGAACATGGACTGGTTTTCATTAGGGAATACGTAATTGAGTTTTTTTATTATATGATGCATAAACAAAATAGTAGTATCTTTGGACTCATACACTCAAGCAAAGTCATTTTTCTTAATGAAGACAACATAAAATTATTCAAAAATCATTTTCATATATCGTCTTAGTGTCTAATATTGCTTAGCTTATAGTTTTGTTTTGTGAGTCTCTTTGGTCTGTGCAGCGGTGAGAGCTTGTTTCTCTGTCTCAATGTCATGTGATCAAGTGTTTAGTCAAGTCTCTCAATGGTTTCGCCTCAAGGAGAGTTATATCCACAACGTCCCAGAGAATCTAGTGTCTCTAGAGAAATACATGGGAATGTTCAAAGAGAGGAAAGATGATGTTCACAGAAAGGTAAACAAAGAACTCTTTGTTGAGCATTGTCAACGGCTTGCTTAAGTCAAGGCATGGCTTGGGTGTTTGGAAGGTTGTGTTAGTGTGGAAGGTTGAGTTTTAGAAGGTTGTGTTAATGTGGATATTTCTCTAAAATGTGAAACTTGACTATCATTATGGACAAAAGTTATCCTAATGTTGAGGGAGATTGGGTCTTTTTTTTCAAGGAGAATTTGATGCATTGACTGAGGATCTCCTATAGCTGAGGTTGAAGTTGCCAATCCAAACCACAATTGTTGGTCAGGAAACAATGATTGAGAAGGTATGGAACCGTCTAATGGAAGATAAAGTTTGGAATGTTGGTTTATATGGTATGGCTGGAGTAGGCAAAACCTCTCTTCTCACACAGATCACCAATACGTATTTTGAAATAGTGGAAAGAGCAAATGAAACAGAGAAAGCTATTTAAAACCACAATGTTCTGAAGAGTAAGATGTTTGTATTGTTTTTAGATAATATATGTGGTTAACCTAATTGGAGTCCGGTATACAAACAAGGAAAATGATGTAAAGTTGCAGTAAATTAGCCAACCATTGGCACTCACTATTAACGGTAAAACCATGGAGTTCAAAAGCACAACACATGAGTGATAGCAAGTTATGTTGGAACAATGTTTCTTGACAAAATACAAGGCTGACAATTTCGAGTTTTCCGGCCAAGCCGATGGTTGTCTTCGCCGGATTAATAGTTCATTGTATAGCTTGCAATGAGTAATATAATCTAGTATATTTATATGTCAAAAAAACATATTAGACTTGAAGGAGAAATGATGCAAAAAAATTGGCAACATAGTTTAAACGAAACACATTATATTTTTCAAAGTAAAATATTGGAAAGTCCCACATCGGGCAAGTTGGCCAATTCTTATCGATATAAGTATGACCCTTGTTATCATAGCCTAAACGGCTTCGTAGAAGGGATGAAGCCTCACGCGAGTTGTTGCTGTCCGGCTTGAGAGATGTGTTTTTGGGACTAAGTTATGCTAGCCTTGTTATCTAAAGCATAGCAGTGTCTCTGTATGTGTCCATGTTTCCGATAGATTTAGCATCCTTGTTTGACTTTCCAATTTTTTTTTTCAACAAGTACTTTCTTACTTAAACATGTCTAATGTGATTCAACCTCCCTTGATTTAATATCAGAACCTTTTTCAGCACCAAAAAAATTAGTGAGACCTGTTTGAAATGATCCACTGCATGTAGAGCTTAACATACGATTAATTTTGTATCCAAACCCCAATTTTGTTCTGCAGATTGTCCCATGGCAAAGAGAGTGTCCAAATACTTTGTTGCTTCATTCAACATGTTGATATTCTTGTTGTTGCTATTCAAATTATGTTCAAGACTTTTGCTTTTCTCCTTTTCTCCTGACAATCTATTTATCTTTGTTCCAGCATATGTGTATTTTCATGTTCATGTGTAACTCAATATCCGAGCTTGAACAAATTGACTTTCTAAGGTTTATTGTCACAGGTTTTTCCTTCTCTGATATATTAATATGAACTTCTAACATTACCTTGTTCTTGAGAAGTTCACATTCTCATTGTTCAGTTTAACCCAACTATCATAGAGCTTACGATATTCGACCTTTAGATCTATTGCAACTTCATCATCAGAATCCTACTAAAGTAAACTTTCTTTTAACAAAAGATACAAGATTAAGCTTTTCATCATTTCTCTTCTGAACATATGGACGTTCAACCTTAGATAGCCCCTTGCACATATTAATAGCAATGAAAATGACTTGTTTGACTACCTTTACTATTGTTAGATCTTATAAACAAGGACTCCATCACTAACACAACACTCATATGAGTTAGAGTTCTTATTGTGGCCTTTCTCAGATTTCTTTGAAGCCTTTTGAAGTTTTGTATCAGCAATTCAACACACCCGTCCATTTCTTGATTTAGACTTTCATGAAGTATTTAGAATTTGTCAGTTTCTTTCTCAACTACGAAGGCTTTTTTTTCTTATCTTGGATTGACATGTAGTTGCTTCCATCTCTTCAGCTTTAAGAATCTCAATCAATTGTAAGAACTTCATCTCCTATGTACTCATCCCAATCTTGAATAGTTCCTTATAAGATGCATACTTCTATGAAAGAGACATCATATCAGCTTCTTGACTAGTTTCTAGAACTTAAAGTTCTTACCAAGGATAATTGTTTCGTTCGAAATAGAACTTTGCTTTGAGTAAAACTTGTGATTGATTCCTCTTCAGCCCTTCTCAGTTATTCCAACTGAAGTGCTAAGTAGGCTAATTCTTTTAACAGTGGATCTTCCCTCATAGTATTCCACAAGCGTGTCCCACACATCCTTGTCTGAACAGAATCCATGCACGAGCTTAAATTGATCACCACTAATAGAATCAAAGATTTCTAATAATGTCTTTGCCTTGATTCTTGATGCAGCATTTTCTGCCACAAACTCGGTTATTTTCATGTTCGTCGCATGACTTCAGCCTGTTACATATCTCTAAATACAGGTAGGTGAACTGATCTCATACCAATTGTAGAAACAAAGAACAAATAAACTAGCCGACCAAAAATAAGCAATGCACAATTTTGTCAATATCGGTTGACTTTTATTAGAAATCTGTAACCATATTACACTATTACACTCTTTGTTTAATAAGCTTGACTATACTTCACACATGCGGACCAACATTGACCAATTTCTAATCTACACAACTCATCTTACAATCAAATTTCCTAACTTGTTAAACTTTTTTCAGCCTTACACACCTCTTTTTGACCTTTCTCTCATCAAAACGTATATCTTAAAGATTTATAGCTTGAATCTTGTTATTATCTTCAGCAAACGTTCTTTAATCATGATAAGTTTAAATATCATGATTCGTCTTATTTCTGCCAAATCATAATTAGCAGATCCAACCAGCAAATTAATGCTAGATCACATATGTTTGTGCTCAATCTCAAACCTTTTCATAACAGGTCGTTTGAATGGATCTAGCTCTGGTAGTTGACGAATTGTTGCTCTTGTTCCATACCCATGAGCTGGGTCGATTTGTGTAACACTTACTTGAGGGGGTAGAGGGATAGTTGCCTCACTCAGGGCTAGAGAGTTCTCCAGATCTGATGTCTAGGATCCATCGTTGGTGGAGGTGTTGTAACACCCCCGATAAGGATTAAATTAAAGTTAACAATTTTTTCATGCTCCAATCAAACAAAAACATTCACGACAAACTAGAAAACTTTAACCAAATCGAAGATGCTACTACGTGTGCCCAAACATTTGACCCGACGTTCCCAAGTTAATTTCCAAGGTCAAATGCCCAAAAATAGGTTTCCTAGCGGTTCCAAGTTAAGTCTTTGCAACCTGAGTTTGAAACCGTTAGTTGATTTATCCTAAACTTAGACTAATATCATATGGAGCCCAATATTTTCATAAACCTTTATTATTCGTAAAATACTTAGGTTCAAACAACATCAAACATCGATAAGGTGCACCACTTTCAAAAGTACTACATATTACAACACATACGCATTTGCAAAGGCACAAACACTACACTAGCAGCACTGCTCCTTCGCTACCCAATATACCCCTATGGTTACTTGCAAAAGAAAGAGTCTAATGAGCAGCCACTTTGCCTAGTGAGTCAGGGTTCCCTAAAAATGAAGTCATTCCCCCCCCCCCCCCCAATATGAATTAATCAAATGTTGGGGTAAAAAACGGTAATCTTGAAATCAACGTTCAGGATTGGTACGATTATCCCCGAAAGGAAACTCATTCCGAACAATCATACCTAATAAGTTTTGGGACAACATAGGAATGTACATATTGTCTAGTCGCCCATGGGCGACTAGACATAAAAAAGATTGTCTAGTCGCCCATGGGCGACTAGACCACACCATATTCATCATCCTCTTTTTCCTATCTTTTCTAAGGCGTCTCTTTCACATCGATTGGAGTTTCCGTTAAAGTTTCATGAAAAAATTGTAAAACTTGTTTTCTCGCCAAAACTTCAAGACAATCGTGTAAAAAGACAGCGGTTAACTTAGACACCGACATTGTCTTGATTACATGAGTTATATTTTATTTTGCGGAACCGAACATCATATAAACGTATGAAGGATGATTTCTCCGAAAGAAATCATAAAAGTCGCCAAAAATCGTAAAACGGCCTGAAAAGGTCTAAAACACGATAAAGGCCCACTTATGAGTTTATACGAGAATGAAACCGATTGCAATGACAGTCTAAAAATTTCCGCCAAGGATAAATGGAAAAGAAGATAATTTTTAAGTCTCAGGATAATTTTGGAAAAATCAAGAAGATAAGGAAGATTTTCGTGGAAGATAAACTCGAATCAGGGGCAGAAAAGAAAAGAAGACCGACCTTGGAGACCTATATAAAGGAGAGCCAAGAAAAAGATAAGGGGATCCAAAAAAATAGGTTTTGACGGGAAGTTATTGTTAGCTTTAGGTGATCTTAGGATCTAGGCGGTTAAACTAGCAAGTTTGATACTTACAATGTTTTATTGTTCTGTTTCTTTTGTTCTCCACTGGTTGACGAATTTCTTTCCATCTTTTTTTTGGTGAATCTCTGTAACTTTGCTTCGTCTTAATCAATAAAACGCCTCACTGCAGTTTCTTTTGATATCTTGTTATTTTCTCTTTTTCGTATTTGTGTGTTTACGCAGGGAATACAGGGCCTTAAGTAAGTTAGGGTTTCTTGAATTTCCTCCGTTCATTAAAAATTGACAGTGTTAATTTTGGTTCCCACAGTTTGGCGCTACAATGAAGGGGGGGGGGGTCAGATTCTCTAACACCATAATCACCGAACGATCAGGAAGTGGTATGTCTAACCAAACAGACATCACCTCTATCTCTTTCAAGGATAGAGCAGCAGCCGATCAGGCCAACCTCATAACGATCTCCTGGTCATCGAGTTTACGATCCAAGATGTCGAAGTCGCAAGAGTATTGGTCGATACTGGAAGCTCGGCCAATATTATCTTCAAAGCTACCCTTGAAGAATGAAAATTGAGCTCTCTGAAATTATAAGAAGTCTGAGCCCGATAGTGGGATTCTCGGGAGAAGCTATTATGACCCTCAGCTCAATTAACCTCGCGGTTAAGCTAGTACATAACCAAACCGTGGAATTTTTAGATGTCGATCGCCTCGCATCGTACAACACAATCATGAGCGTTCCATGGCCTAATTCCACGCAAGCAATCTCTTCAACCTACCATTTGTGTGTCAAGTTTTTGACTACCTTCGGAATCAAACAATCTGGGGAGATCAGAAAATATTGCATGTCTGTTTCGCCGCGGAATTGAAGCGAAAGCATTCAACGGCAGAAATTCAGTCGAAAAAAAATTGACTTCCGTCGAAAACGTCTTAGAACAAGATGAAACATAAATATTTTGGCAATTACGGAAAGCCGAAGCCTTAGAAGAAAAGTGCAAAACCAACTTCTGAATCTGTGTCAGTATGTCTTGACGAGAGATTCCTTGAGCGCTGCGTTGAAATTGGCGCTAACCTCTGCGAGCCCTTAAAAATGGAGCTTATAGCCTGTCTGAAAAAGAACCTATACATGTTTTCTTGGGCTGAAGAAGACATGCCATGAATCGACATCAACATAACATGTCACGAACTCAGCGTTGACCCAACTTTCAAACCTGTAAAGCAAAAAAGACGAAAGCTGGGACAAGAACGCGCCACCGCTGTCAACGATGGGGTCGATAAACTCCTCAAAGTCGGGTCCATAACTGATATGATCCTAGGTGAGAGGATCACGTCCCTAAATGCTCTCCAACGATTGTGATGATGAAACAAGTAGTGGATTGAAGTTGATACTTCTAAGAGATGTGGAATGGCCCCTAGACTATATTGGTCTGCTTATAAATGTAGAATCGAGATCAAAACGTAAACAAGGCAAACAATCATCAAACATGATTCAGAGAATACTTGGGTTTTTAGAAAAGATTTTGATGCTTTTTCATTGAGATTTCGTCCACAATATAAAGAGAATAAGACTAAACATGCACTGCTTCTTGGAAAAACACAAAACAATTAAAACAAAGACTAAATTCAAAACTGAAAGTAGGAAAAGGCTCATGGTTTATTCTTGCACGAAATTAGGATAGAAAATAAGCTTAGATTCATCAAGATGCTTTTGTATAAGTGTTGTGTCCAAGCCTCATTATAAACCTTGTTTGGAAAACCCATTTGGACAAAACCAAACCAAGGAAAAGAGTGCAAGTCACAACACTTCTCTTGATGAATGTCTTAGATGACTTGAATCACAACGAGAGTGGTTGAATAAGCACACTCTAGACTGCCCTGGACAGTGTGTAATAGTTGATGAAGAGCTTGCTGGAATCTTGGTTTTTTGGACCTAGTCATTGGACCAAGTGGTATATTTAGATCCTTGTCCTTTGTCTCCTCAGGTTCAAGTTGTTCTTAGATCCATCTTTGACTTCTTTAAGCTCTTGTTCAAGCTGTTCCATCTCCTAAGTTCCATTGCTTTCCAAGATCACATCATATGGATCTACTCATGCTAGAATCATCTTGGGTCATAGGGAGCTGAAAGATGGTCAAAACACATACAGACTCAACCATAACAAGCTATGGAAGCCAACAGATTGGTATCAGTATCACTACCTTTTCAGCGTTTATCAAAACATGAGTAGAAATGGAGAATTCACTAGAGGAACTGGTGAAGTGATTGCCGGAGCAGGAAAAGAACTCATGTTTTCTTCTCACATCAAGGGGAAACCACCAGACAAAATCAGTCTACAGCAAATTCCAAAGAAACAACTCGAGGTCAAACTATTTTGAGGTCTATACTTTTTGAAAAGAAGAATTAAATATGTAAACCAACCTGTTCCACCTTCTTAGTCCTTCCTACGTCCACTTGGAACCAATTTGAGGCTAAATCCAATTTAGAGTTGGAAGTTATTGAACTTTCAAATCAGGTAATCCCACACTTGCTTTATTCTGAACTGTCTGAGATTAAAACATCTCAATTCTACATATGGTAACCAGGAGAGATTGCTAGGGTAAATAATTATAATTTCAAGGATTCTTTTATCTCTGAATACAGATATATAATGCACTTGTTTTGTCAAAAGAACCAAGTAGAAATTTCAGGAAAGCCTTGAAGAACAAAAGAAGAAACTACAATCAACAAGACGACAAGAGGTTCAAACCAGCTGATTTGGACCAGGATAAGCACCAATAAGTCACATGTTTCACCCTCATCAAATAAGTACCTACAGATGCAACATACAAGCCAAAACCGATCAAAAACAAACTTGGAATAAGACTTTTACTATATGATGAAATTTCATGTGATAACTTGTTATGTGTCAATAAGTATGAATTAGGTTTGAGGAATGCATCAAGAGAAAGGAGAAGTAAGCTTTTTCATAAAGTCAACAGTCCGTTCTACGTAACCAAAAGGATCAGCAACAATGTCTATCACTGATTCTTGCAAGGTAAGTGTAATCTGATTTCAAGCTTCAACGTTACTGATTTAGTTCCTTATCATTCAGAGGAAACAAATTTGAGGTCAAATCCTTCTCAAGTGAGAGAGGATGATGTGATCTTGGAAAGCAATGGAACTGAGGAGATGGAACAGCTTGAACCAGAGCTTAAAGAAGTCAAAGATGGAGCTAAAGAACAGCTTGAACCTAAGGAGACAAGAGACAAGGATCTAAATATACCACTTGGTCCAATGACTAGGTCCAAACAAGCAAGATTCCAGCAACCACTCCGGTTGTGATTCAAGACGCCTAAGACATTCATCAAGAGAGGTGTTGTGACTTGCACTCTTTTCCTTAGTTTGGTTTTGTCCCAATGAGTTTTCCAAACAAGGTTTTTAATGAGGCTTGGACACAACACTTATACAAAAGCATCTTGATGAAACTAAGCCATTTTCTATCCTAATTTCGTGCAAGAAGAAACCAGGAGCCTTTTCTTATTTTCAAGTTTGAACTTAGTCTTTGTTTTAATTGTTTTGTGTGTTTACAAGAAGTTGTGCATTTACAATCTTCTCTCTATATACTGTGGACGAGATCTCAATAAAAAATTACAAACTCTTTTCTAAAAACTCAAGTATTCTATGCATCTTGTTTGATAATTGTTTGCCTTGTTTATGTTTTGATTTCGATTCTACATTTACAAGCATAACAAGATAGTCTAGGAGCCATTCCGCATCTCTTAGAAGAATCAACTCAATCCACTACTTTTTCATCATCACCATCGTTGGAGAGCATTCAGGGACGTGATCCTCTCACCTAGGATAATATAAAGTGGTATCAAACCTGTAAAGCAAAAAAGTCGAAAGCTGGGACCAGATGCACCACCGCAGTCAACGACGAGCTCGTTAAACTCCTCAAAGTCGGGTCCATAACGGAGGTAAGATACCCCGACTGGCTTGCGAACCCTGTAGTGGTCAAAAAAGAAAAACGGAAAGTGGCGAGTTTGCATTTGATTTCACCGATCTCAACAAGGCATGTCCAAAAGATAGCTTTCCATTACCACACATTGATCGCTTGGTAGAGGAAACGGCAGGGAACGAGCTCTTATCTTTCATGAACGCTTTCTCGGGATACAACCAAATTATGATGAAACCGACAACCGCAAGAAAACTGCATTCATCATAGATCGCGGCACCTACTGGTACAAGGTTATGCCTTTTGGTCTCAAGAATGCAGGCGCGACTTACCAACGAATCATAAACTGCATGTTCCTCGAGTAACTTGGAAAAACTATGGAAGTTTACATCGATGATATGCTTGTAAAATCTCTCAAAGGTTGTGATCACGTCACCCACCTGCAGGAATGTTTTGAAAGACTAAACATGCATAACATGAAACTAAACCCGGCCAAATGCAGATTTGCAGTGGCATCAGGAGAGTTCCTCAAATATCTAGTCAGGTATCGTGGAATAAAGCTAACCCCAAAACAAATCAGTGCATGGATCAAAATTTCTCCCCAAGGACAAAGCGAGAAGTACAAAGGGTAACTGGGAGAGTAGCAGCGCGGAATCGCTTCATCAAGAGATCAACGGACAAATGCTTACCCTTCTACGACACCTTAAATGGAAAAAAAATCAAGTGGTCCGAGGAATGCGAAAAATCTTTCCAAAAGTTAATGCATTACCTGGCCACCCCCCAGTTCTTAACGAACCTGTCGAAGGGGATCCTCTATTTCTATACATCACAGTATCCACGAAGGCTGTAAGCAGCGTTCTCATCAGAGAGGAATGCGGCGAAAAAAACCATTTTTTACGTAATTAAAACCTTTCTGGATGCCGAAACGCGGTACCCTCTAATGGAGAAGCTGGCACTCACTGCCGTGATGTCAGCATGAAAACTGAGACCGTACTTTCATTCTCATGCGATCCTAGTCCTCACATCGTTCCCGCTACGAACGATTCTGCACAGCCCTAGCCAATCAGGGAGGCTAGAAAAATGGGCATTCAAACTAAGAGAATATGATATCGAGTATCAGGAAAACTTGTGCAAAGTCGCAAGTACTCGTCGATGTCTTGGTAGAATTCCCCACGGAGGGTATCACGAACCAAGAACCAAATTCGACTGGACCCTGCATGTCGACGGGTCTTCATCCAAACAAGGCTCGGAAGATTGGAATTCGACTCACGTCGCCGGCTAGGGAAGTGTTGGAACAATCGTTTAGACTAGTTTTTGACGCTTCAAACAACAAAGCTGAGTACGAAGCTCTCGTCGCAAGTTTTGAGGCTAGCTCACAGCCTAAGATACGTAATGTCCACGCGTATTGTGGACTCCAACTAGTAGCAACCAATACATCATTGAATGATGAAGCCAGAGAGGAGAGGATGGATGCATACCTAAAACTCATCCAGAATCTGGCTCAGAACTTTGATGAATTCGCCCTCACTTCCGCGCGGAAACGTCCAAGCTGACGCCCCTGGCGGCCTTAGCTTCAAGCTCAGACTTCGGGTCTCAGAAGAGTAATCCTCGTGGAATTCATAGAGAATCCAAGCATCGGGCCACCGGTCATCGTAAACCTAATCAACTCACAAGACGATGACGATGATGACATCCAGCCCGAGGAAAATTCTGAACAATCCGAGTACGGTTTGCGATAAGTCGTGGATGGAAAGAATTCTAGTGTACATCGCCAACGGGACGCTCCCCGAGGAAAAGTGGGGTGGCCCAAAAATCAAAACCTAGGCCGCGCGATACGTTCTAGTAAACGGAGAACTCTACAAATGGAGGTTCTCCGGACCACTTATGACCTACGTGGAAAGAGACAAAGCGTGGAAAATCATGGAAGAGGTCCACTCTTGATCCTGCGGAAGCCACTCTGGCGGGAGATCCCTCGCAATGTAAATAAAATTCCAAGATTACTTTTGGCCAACAATGATCACAGATTGCAAGAGCTTCGCACGTAAGTGAGAAAAATGCCAAAAGACACATTCAGAATTAACCCCGCAGAAGTACTCTCGTCAATATCAGAGTCATACCCGTTCATGCGGTGGTCGATGGACATCGTCGGACTTATGCGTAAGTCCAAACAGAAACACTTCCTCCTGTACTTAACAGATTTCTTATCGAAATGGGTCGAAGCAGATTCATACACGAGCATAAAGGACACCCAAGTCGAAAGCTTCGTATGGAAAAATATCATCTGCAGGCATGAAATTCCGTACGAAATCATAACAGACAACGGATCTCATTTCATCTCAACTTGATTTGAAGTGTTCTGCAGGAAATGGAAGATACGACTAACCAAGTCGACTCGAAAATACCAGCAAGGTAACGGCCAGGCCAAAACTATTAACAAAACCGTCCTAGATGGGCTTAAGAAATATTAGACGCGAAAAAGGGTCGATAGGCCGAAGAGCTCGAAGGGGTCCTATGGTCCCATCGGACGACTCCAAGACGAGCAACAGGAGAAACCCCATTCACCCTCGTCTATGGATCAGAATGCATGATCCTGGCGGAAGTCGAGTTCCCCGTAATCTGCAGGAGCCTATTCCTAGAACGCGAAGAGTTGAACAATCTGATGCTATTAGACAATCTTGACCTCAATCAACGAGCGCAGATGAGGCCCATGTGAGAATTCAAAATTATCAACAAGCGGCCACCAAGTACTACAACTCGAACGTGCGTAGCCGCAGATTCAAGGAAGGAGACTTAGTCCTACGAATTTGTTTCCAGAATATCGCTGAATGAAACATGGGAAACTCGAGCAAACTGGGATGGGCCTTACAAAATCAAAAAAAAAATTGTCCGACCAGGTGCATAAGAAATCGCCAACATGCAAAACATCAAAATTTCGAGAACCTGGAACGTGATGCACCTCAAGAAATACTACCACTAAGCAATTGCATCACAACAAAATGAACTACGTGATGGCTTGATCCCCGAAAGGGGTACATAGGTACTTCGTCGCAAGACAAATTCAATTGTCCCCCTCTCTAAAAAGGAGGGGGGGGGGGGGAGTGGGTACGTAAACATATAATTGTATACTCTCATTTTTCTAACGATCCACTCGCTCAGACTCGATATTTTTAAAACAAAGTAAGTAATACAGAAAACGCAGACAGACTTACAATAAGTCTCGCTAACCTCTTATACAAAGTAACACTTCGAACCTAAGCAAACAACCAAAAAAATCTCAAAGCCGCTAACATTCAATCAAGAACTAAAGCGGGATGTTGCAAACGCTTGAAGAAACCGTTTTTAGCAAAATACCTTCCTCGATGAAACCTCAATCTCGGAAGCCCAAACAGCCACACGCACTAACACCTATTCTTCTCGAAGAATCGAAACGGTAATATCTACCATCATGTTTGTTTTTATTATCACAACAAACGACTCCAACGTCTTAAACAGACTCAGCCATCTCCTCCCATAGAGATAGCTCTCTGACATCCGACACAAGGATAATAGCGCGCTATAAAACAAGTCATATAAGCCAAGAACTCATCGTATACTTTAGGATAGATACATAACCAAGTTGAAAATGCTACGAGTAACGTAACCCGAAATAGTCACCACAAACTCTAAACAGTTAATAGGCCTAGGTTGTACCCTAAACCCAGCACACTGGTCTCGAACATCTCAAGGCATGATATCTAACCAATACGAGATCCTAAACCATGTCTCTTCGATCATGATCGTACGTGCATACGATTTCGCAAAATCAACATTTTTCAATCTTTTTCCAAAAAATGACGGCGAATTTGACTATTTGCAAATAGTTAGATGCGAGATGAAAACTCGTATTTTTCCCTCTACACACGATCTTACGCTTTCAAATCATAACATACCATTTATTTAAAAAAAAAGCCGCCAAAACGGCATGGATTCGAAGCCACACACAGCCAGTCCCGAAAACTAAATATGGCCAGATAAAATATAAACAGAAAACATTACAATCAAACATCCCAAATGGACTATAACCTTACTCATCCGCGAGAGATGGGATCTCGTCCTTTTCCATTGCGTCACCATGGATTGAATCCGTGTCACCTGCGCCTCCATTGACCACGTCGCACAGGTCACGTCAATAGGATCCTGCCCCTCGAGGTTATCTAAAGGAGGCAGAAGAATGCATTCAAAATTAGGATCAGCGAGGATCAGATCGAAATATCCCTCAACGGCTGCCAGTTCTGCTTTACGAACAGGCAGCATGGCCTCTTCGGCCTCTAGAGACGGAGTTCCTCCACCCTGAAGTAGCTGGACGCCCCCTTCGATAACCACCAAAGAAAGATACATTCTGTCAACATCAATCAGGGAGTCAAGGGAACTAGCAAACCTCGCAAAGCGAGCTTGAAACTCAGCCTAGCCTCCGCGACCCTTCAGCTCATCGAGCCTTCTCTGTTGTCAATCTGACGCTGCAGAAAACGCAACTTCAAAGCCTTGGCCTTCCTAGCCTTCTTCTCTTTGAGCAAGAAACTCGCTGTCTTCCAAATGTCCCTCTCTAACTCGCTAATCCGACTGTCCAGCCTTGATACCTCGAGAGAATGGACATCCTGGATAGCCCCACGCTTCGCCTGTAAGCTCTTTCAAAAGACGCTTGACCTCTGACCCGTAATCACTAATCATCCTAGTCGATCGAAGATACGAACTACGAAACAAAGAGAAATGAGAAAAGATATAATACATCAAAAAAGGTCTCAAAGCTAACCTTCGCAAGGTACGGCATTTCAAACTCGAACTAGAGGCCCCTAAGGGCGAAGGCCCGATCTCACTTCCTCTAACGCATCTCCTCTTCTTAGTTGTCTTGGGGTTTGCACAAGCCTCTTTACAACCCTTCAGCCGTAACGATAGGAGTGGCACTAAGGACACGTAACGCCCAACATAATTTCTTTATTGGGCCGGATGAGGAGGCATCGACTCAGGAGCTTTTTCAGTATCAGTAACAGAAACCGGAGTCGTATAAGAACCCGTCGGCTGTGCCAAAACCTCTGCCGCAATCACCCCACCCTCATGAACTATCGGAGAGGAAGATGATAACTCGGCATCATGGTTCAAGGAAACAGCCTGGACGGAGTGGTCTGTCGGATCAACATGGACGAAGTCCCCCCGCCTCAGCATCACGGCGAGTCAGTTCTTCCCGAAAGTGAGATACTCAGCCACAAGAGTTGGAACGCCACTGGGAGAAGGAGAGTTCGAAGAACTTGCCTGAAGGGCAACCCCATCCCGGACTCGTTTGTTTCTTTGCTCATCACGAGAGGATGTCCTCTTGATTCAAAAAATCTCTCAAGAAAGAAAGATGAAAGTCTAGAGAAGTGTGGAATGTATGAGGAGCGATGGTCCTATACTTATATAAACTTTTCTGCAATCAAAAATAATCGATAAAATATTGCCGATTATTTTGCAAAACATTCCTGGCCGTAGACTCCAATTAAATGCACACCACTCACTCTCAAAATTCCCACTCGAACTTACGTGTAGGGGGCTAACTGTTGGGCCAAATAACCGGTAATAATGAAATCAACGTCAAGGATTTCTAAGACTGAAGGAAAGTCATTCCAAACAATCATACATAACAAGTTTTAGGACAACATAGAACCATACATATTGTCTAGTCGCCATGGGCGAATAGACAAGCAACAACTTTTAGTCGCCCATGGGGGAGTAGACACGAAACACCATCTAATCACCAATGGGAGACTAGACACTCACCAAAGTCTAATCCCCCATGGGCGACTAGACCACACCATCTTCATCATCCTCTTCGCTTTATCTTTCCTAAGCGTCTTTGTTTCGCCTCGATTGGAGTTTCCGTTAAAGTTTTACAATAAAATCGTAAAACTTGTTTTCTCGCCTAAACTTCATGACAATTGTGTAAAACGACAACGGTTAACTTAAACACCGACATTGTCTCGGTTACATGAGTTATTTGTTACTTTTCGGAACCTAACATCTTATAAACGTATGAATGACGATTTCTCTGAAAGAAATCGTAAAAAGTCGCCAAAACCGTAAAATGGCCTGAACGCGTCTAAAACCCGATAAAGTCCCACTAACAAGTTTAGATGAGAATGAACTCGATTGCAACGACGGTCTACCAAATATCCCGCAAAGTATAAATGGAAAAGATGATAGTTGTCAAGCCTCAGGATAATTTTGGAATATCGAGAAGATAAGAAAGATTTCCGCGAAGATAAACTCAAATTAGGGGAAGAAAGGAAGGACGACCGACCTTGGAGTCCTATATAAAGGAGAGGACAATACAAGGAGAAGGGGATCCGTAAAATTAGGTTTTGAGGGAAGTTATTGTTGGCTTTAGGAGAACTTAAGATCTAGGTGGCTAGACTAGCGAGTTTTGATACTTAGAATGTTTTACTGTTATGTTTATTTTGTTCTCAACTGTTTGACGAATTTCCGGTCCATCTTGTTTTCGGTGAACCTCTATAACTTTACTTCATCTTAATCAATAAAACGCCTCAGTGCAATATCTTTTGATATCTTGTTATTGTCTCTTTTTCGTATTCTTGTGTTACGAAGGTAATCCGGGATCTTAAGGAAAGTTAGAGTTTCTTGACGTTCCTCCGTTCATTAAAATCGACAGTGTGAATTTGGTCCCACATCACACATCAAGGATAATTATTTCATGCAACATGCAATGCAAAAATAAAGAATTCAAGTAACCCATGCATCCATCCTACACAGGTGGTATATCATCACCGATCATCGAGGCCTGCCTCTCGCCATTGGTAATCCACTGTCCCACCTACAACAGCTCTAGACATAAGTCTCAAAATCTGACTTTAGAGGAATAACCGCCCACATTGATGCTAGTCACAAATTCTTAGAAGGCCGACTGAAGATGTCATAACAAAGGCTGCATTGTCATGCAACAACACGGTTGACAATAGCTACTCTATCACCGTGTCTTTGAATCCTGCCCAAAACTAATTTTGGTATGACCCCGGGTAAGGCACAAAATTCGGGGTGGATCAGTGACTCTCAATATACGCACTCCTTAACGAAAGACGACGAAAAGTCCGTGGATACAGCTAATCACAATACAATTATGCTCAAAAATTCTATACCATCCGAGCCATGGCCCAAATTATATAACACAATCATACATGTATATGCGTCACAAAACAATATATCACAAACATGTTATACCCCCGAGCCATGACTCAAACGATATAACTCAATATCTCACAAAAGCATCAATCATTATCATATCATTTTATAAATAAACACATAACCTAGCTGCAATAACCATTACTCCTGTTTGCAGGAGCTAACCGCACACACAACAATCATAACCCTTAAACGAGACTCATCTTAGTGTTTGAGTGACTTGGCTTTATAAAAATATCCTTATCAAAACTCTAGCACCTCTATCTCACGGTCGGCACGACTCGGACTTGTAGCAAAATAATCCTTAAGGCTCGGAATGCTCTTGAGTTCTCACGGATGCCAATGGTCGTGTTTTAGATGTGGGGAATGAACTAAGGGGGGGGGGGGGGGGGGGGGAGCGGGGGGTATTTATAGGTGATTTTAATGACTAATGGTATGGCTTAGGTCTTGGGGTATCAAGCAGGAGATGTCCATGACGCCCAAAACGGCATATGGAAACCGGTTAGTGTCAGCCGCAAAATCTGTCCAATAAGGACCAGATTTTTGGCATGTTAGTAAACCACCCAATATAATTGCAACATGAACGTATTAGAGGTAGTCCAGTCAAGTGGATAAAAATATCCAACTACTTGAAGAAGGCGAGGCAAACAGCTGCATCCTCCTAGAAAGCTTCCGGACACATCCGAGATGCCTTAAACGGACTTGAACGAGCCACATTTTAATTCTGAACGTGTCGTTGTCTAATATGGATTGAAGGAAATGTTTTTCCTTGGAAAAAAAACTTTATTTCTCAGACCAAAACTTTTCTAAAGTTGTCCCAGCTTAATTCCTACCCTAAAACTAAATTAAAAATTTCGAGATTTCTAAAAAGATCTACGCCGAAACGCGAGCATTTCGGACCCACTAAATTTCCCTAAGAATCTTCTTCTACCATTACTAAGACAGACCTTAAATTCAAACTGAATCACCTCTAAAGCAGCTTCACATCACTTTTCCTTACATACAATGCTATCTGGTTACTCGACATCACTTTCGGTCTATCCATTCTAGCGTTTACCAATCATTTCCAAACTATCGACGAAAGTAGTTTCTCGCCCAATACAGCTGAGAATCTGACCGTTTCAATGTGTAATCTGGAAACAACTAATTGTCTAAATCCTTTTCCTTTTGACATTGACTTCTTATTCTTTGAAAAATTTTTGCTTCTATTTTGGCTTCTTAGTCCTTCTTGAATTTTCTGAAACCTTAATTTTCTCCGGCAATTCGACTTCATGCAGAGGTTTCCTCATGTCAAAATTATTCCAATGCTTTATCCATACTTATTCAGCCATTGGAACTTTGGCTGTTTATAAAAATCGTGTGGCTCAAATTTTCTTATTCGGCCATTCTTCGACCATTTTTGCAGGCCATATATCGACCGTTTTTATCTTTGACTATTCTTTGGTTTTTCTGCATCTTTATTTTTATTCAGGTTATTACATTCTTCCCCCCTCCTCCTCCCCCCTCAATAGATTTTGTTCTCCAATTCTGAAAGGAGACATCTCCTTAACATCACATTATGACACTACCTCAACCTTGCATACCTCATTTTCTTCTGCTTGCTCCATATACCATCAGATCTTCTATCTCATACGCCATTTCGATACTACTAATACCCTTAACCATCTGCCTTATGGTTTCCTTCCCATAGGCTATTCTGCGAGTTCATGTTTATGTTCCTCAAATTCCCATTATTTCATCCAATGAGGACATTTTGGCTGATGTAGGAACATTTTCTATCCGCAAGATTTCTCTAGGGTCCTTCTTGAGTCAACATTTCCTGCAAAATCCCAACCGGAAATATTCAGCTCTTCTCTAATTCAGGCGTCAATAATACTCGAATTCTATTTTTTTTCTCATCCACATAATCTCTTGGCATTACTTGTTATCTTCCCATATCAACATTTCACTTCTTGCTTCAATACAATCTTTGTGATGAAATCATCATCCCTCCTTAATACTTCTGTGCATCGACATAGTGTCTTGTCAAATTAAGGTTTTCATCCTTTAATCTACCTTTAAGCCATATTCTTTGGCGTTTTTTGCAACTTATTACTAATCTTATCCTAACATGGATAGATGGAACATCTTTCTATCTCTCTTTGGCCAAATCTCAGTTCTCTTCCTCCTTAAACTGTGTCTCCAATGTTTTCTGGCAATCTTCATGAAACATTCATCTTCTTCATCTCTTATTTCCCTTCACTGTTAGCCCTTGACGTTTTTTACTTCCCTTCTGTTTAACAATACTCTTCATCAATGACTCCAACTTCATCCGCCTTTCTTTCACAACAAGCTTCAGTGTCTTCTAAAAACAGTTTCATGTAAGTTTTTTTGGGAAATTTTGCTCATCGTTTCGCACCTCACTGTTGTTTCCTTGAAGACTTGCTTTATTGGGTTCCTTCACTTATTAGCTCGCCTTCCTCCTATCCAATGTGGTCCTTACGGATAGGTAATACTGGTTCATTTGTCTTCTATCTGCTCTAGTCTATGCACTCGGATTGCAGACAGATCTTCGAAACATCGAAATGTGGAAAATAGGTTCAAGTAAAATATATGATGATAACACCCTTGATATGAAAGCTAACTTGATTGAACGTGCAATAAGAAAACAAGAACATGCATGTCAGTCCCAAGATGCTACCCTCAAATACACACATTCTCCTATTCCCAACATAACATTTTCTTGTTCTGATCAGAATACTTCTGCAGTGAACCAAATCTTTGGTGTAGTCCTTGGTCAAGGATCTTCATTCTAGTAGTTGCAATTTTCTATGTAAGCTGGTCTCATCGTTCTCTAGAGATTTCTGTTCACTTATAACCATATTATTCTCATATTTTCTCTGAATACCACTTCCCTTCATGATAGCACTCATGTTTTCATCATCGACTAATACCTTTCATCTTATACTCCATTCTACTCCCACTCTCAATTTATAACTCCGTGACTTCTTAGGAACCTTCATCACTCGATGGTCGCATCGTGTTTTCTATGGTCGAATTCACATCTATTTCCCTTCTACTTCTTGATTTCCATGATATACTCTCTGTCCATTCTCAGTCATTGTTCATATCCTCTAAAATTTTCTTCTGCTCATTTTTCATCTTTATAGCTTCATCATCGCAATCTTCATAAGTATATAATGGTGGCCCTTTCTATGATACATTCACTGATCCGTCCTTCGACCGATAAACTTCTTCCTTAAAAATAATTCTTACATTTTCTTAATTTCCATGGTTGATGTCATCTCGTTTCCTAAGTTTATACACCATCCAAATTCTATCGTTTCCACATCTCAAAATTTATCAACAAACACTCATGCCGATTTTGTCTCCTTTTAGTACACTTATATTCTACTTCCTCCCCACTACCTTAATCATTCTTCAATCATTGGGCGCCACAATCTTCATATTTCTGCAACATTTTTAATCCATTAGACTTCCCAAAATCATTTTGGCATGAAAGTTTAGGTTAAGGTCTTCTAACATCAGACTTTTACTTTGATAGGGCCTGATATTTACCAATATTGTGCCATGATATCAGCCATATTAGAGTCTATTATATATTTGGTGTATGATTTAGAGTATTTGCAGGTTCAGGTATGTTCTGGAGAACTTTGGTGATTCTGGAGCTTTTAGAGATGTAGAACTGCACAGACGCATCAGATATTTAGCTATGGATAGACACCTTCCAAAGGTGTGATTGATCTGATCTTTTGAAACAAGATAGATATTTGAGATAGCTTTCTAATGCCACCGTTTTGAGTTCAATAAGGATCCTAGAGCCAAAGTTATGATCGATTTACTAGAGAGTGGTCTATCTACCTCGCGAGAGGAAGCTGTCGAGAAGGTGAATGAATGTTGATCGACGGGCGCAGACCTAGTGTCGATCGACGGTGATCCCAGAAGAAAAGCCCGACTTATTTCAAGACCTACTTAAGCCCAGAAGCCACCACAAAATACCAAAATACCCTTGGACGAGTTTAGACCTAATTTATATTGTTTTCTAAGCCATTGTTGACGGGCTAAGATTTATTCTATCTATTGTTCTAGGGTTAGGAGAGAGGGGAGGAACTCCTTCAGAGTCCTCCTGGAACTCCTTTGGTTATTTATTTAATTTCTATTCTATATCTATTTCATCTATGATTTTTGTGACAAAGATTATGTGTGAGTAGATCCATCTAATAGGTTTAGGTTTTCTAGTGTTTTCATGGATTAGCCAAACAATAGAATTGCTAAGGTGATTATTATATCTATCATTATAATTGTTCTTATTGCTTGCTTCTAGAGTAATTAACTACAAAACTAATCATGGGATAATTAGGCGCACACGAGAGCAAGGTTTATTACCTGATATAATTATATTGAGCTAGGTTGTTAGAAACAAACGAGAGTTGATCGAAGGAACCTAGTGAACATATCGATTAGGTCGTAATGCTTGACTCAAGAGACCATCGATTCGACGCAAGATCATTGCCATCGATCGACGGTCATTCTGTATCAACAAGCGAGAGCTGAGACAACGGACTTAGTCAATAGATTAGACTCGGAGCGAGAGCTGGTCATCTTTTACATTAGATATCGAGTTCTAGGATTGATACCCTTAGCTTCTATCCTCTATAACACATTTGCCTGAAACCCTAAATCTAGCTATTTCGTATTATTTTTACAACAACCAATCCATCAACTTGCTAATTTATTCACTGCCTAATAAACTGTTTGCGTAGCTTAACTGAAAAGTCTATACTCTATTGTGGCGCCCACGCTCCCTGTGGATTTGATCCCTAAGTACTACAACTAAACTTCTTATTTGAGAGAGTAAAAGTCACTCTTTAGGGTAATTTGAGTGATATCATACTTTCGTAAAAGTTTCCTCAGACACGACTAGTCCTAATAACACAAAGACACTTATGACACCTACAAGGGTGCCAAACGAAACATAGATGATATAGCCACCTATGACGTTTCGCTTCTAATTCGTCAACAATCAAATCATGCATTCATAACTTACAATACATACTTATCAAACATCAAATTATAACATAGCTCAATCGCTCACTTTCTTAACAAGCTTTACTAGAATATCCATGAGCTGGCTATGTGGACGACTTTGCTTAATTACCCATCTTCCCTTGTGAGTAGCAAGTAACAAATACTGAAACGTCTATTCTATGCTTGTTTTCTGGATACATTTTAGCTAGATGTCCGTCTCAACCACCATTGTATCACTTGAATATATATTCTTAGTTGCCACTACATCATCCACTATGATTTCTTCCTTGACCACTTTCGTTGTAACCGGCTTTGCAGATCTCTTAATAGCCTTTGATGACATCACATTTGATTTTGACCCATAAAATGTTACCATATAAGTCAAGTGACTTCACCTTGGTTTGCTAATCTTGCGCAAATCTCCCAAGAGCTTCCGGTGACTATGCCTTTTCTCTTGATCCACTAGATTTTTACCCTAAAAAGTGATTTTAGCAATCATATTCTCGAACAATCCATTCACCATGGGTTATTGCAAAGACTATAGTCGTGCTTCTGATGGAAAACAATCTACTAAAATGTTTTTCTAAAAATCTTCCCATTTTGTTTGTCGTCCTCCAAAATCTTTCTCCAAATTCTTAACTATCCTCTGCTTCGAAATGGCTGGTACCTTCCAAAATATTCCAGAGCTCCTAAATTTTCCATCACCATGAGTAGTTTGGAGGCAGTCATGAGGTGACGCTGACCATTGATTTGATTGATCTTCTACTTCGACTTCCGCCGATTAATTTGATCAGTTTCCCACACCCAAGAGTAGTAAGTGAATGTGTACTTCCCATGGTTCCTTGTTCATCATCACAACTTTGGTCATCTGGCTCGGGTGTCCTTTTTCGATAAATTTCTTCAGATGAAATGCACCTCTTATCACACAACACTTAGATTCCATATCAGTTGGTCTTTTCAGTTTTAGCACACCATTTCTCTTGCAATACACATCTTGAGATCTCAGAACCAGTGTCTTGATATTATCTTGGCTCATCACTCATTCTTACATAATCAAGGCTTCGTCCGACAAACTCATTTAAGGTCCATTCAAGGGGAAACCCGTTGTTGGACATCTCCTTGTCCAAGTATTACCAAACTCGATTCTCAAACTCAGGTTATCCTTTACCTTGTTAAACCTATTCTGACTCTTGGTAACCAAACATCTAATCACAAACTGCAGCAGAAACAAGGGTAAGTTCTAATCCCAATTATCCTAATAAAGGATCTTGATGCTTCCTAATCTGTCTTTTGCGACACCTTTGACTCGATAAAACATTTGAAAACAGCATCCCATAGGATCATGGAGAACCATGCTCTGATACCACCTTTTTTTTACACCCCCGAGCCGGATTAAATTAAAGTCAACGAGTTTGTCGTGCACCAATCAAACAAGAACTTGCAAGAAAAACTAAAGAACTTTAACCAGATCAAAGATCTACTACCGCGTGCCCCAAATATTCGACCCGAGGTTCCCAAATTACATCCAAAATCCCAAGGTCAAATTTCCAATAACAGGTTCCTAGTGGTTCCACCTTAAGGATTTGCAACTGAGTTTGAAACCGTTAATTGATTCGTCTCGGACTAATATCATATGGAAGCCAAGAATTTTCATAAACCTTTATTATTCATATAATACTTAGGTTTAAACCACATCAAACATATATAAGGTGCACCACATTCAAAAGTACTACATAGTACAATAGATATACATTTTCAAAAGGCACAAACACTACGCCAGCAGCACTGCTCCTTCGCCAATCCAAGATACCCATATGGTTACCTCCAAAACAGATAGTCTAATGAGCAACTACTTTGCTCAGTGAGTCAGGATTCCCTAACAATTAAATAATTACCCCCCCCCCCCCCCCCCCCCCAATATGCATCAATCAGCAACAACAAGGATCGATTATTTTAAGCAACATGCAATGCAAAAATAAAGCAATCAAGCAACCCACGCATCCACCATTCTTAGGTGGTTAGATCATCATCGATCTTTGAAGCATGCCTATCGCTATTTGTAATCCACCGTCCCACCCACATCGGCTCTAGACATAAGTCTCAAAAGCCATCCAGACATAAGTCTCAAAAGCCAAGAGTAGAGGCAAAACCACCGACATTGATCCTAGTCACAGTCTCAGAAGGCCGACTAAAGTGGCATAACAAGGCTGCATCAGCATGTAGCAATACGGTCGACAGTAGCTATTCTATCATCGTGTCTTCATGTCCTGCCTGGAACTAATTTTGGTACGGCCCTGGGTAAGGCACGGAGTTTGGGGATCAATCCTCAACAAAAGTCGATGAAAGTCCGTGGATACAACTAATAGCAATGCAAATGTTCTCAAACATGCTATAACATTTGAGCCGAGGACCAAATGATATATCACAATCATACATATATATGCATCACAAAACAATATATTACAAACATGTTACACTCCCTGAGCCGACACCCAAACCATATACCGCAATATCTCACACATGCATAAATCATAATCATATCATTATATATCTAAACACACAACCTAGCAATGCATCAACCAATACTCTTGTTTTGCATGTGTTAACCGCATACACAACAATCATAACCCTTAATAGAGACTCACATGGGGGTTTGAGTGGTTTGACTTTAGCATAATATCCTTATACCAACTCTATCACCTCTATCTTGCGGTCAGCAGGACTCGAGACTTCTAGCAAATAATTCTTAAGGCTCGGGGTGCTCTCGAGTTCTCTAGGGTGTCTATGGTCGGGTTTTAGGTGTGTGGAATGAGCTAAGGGGTGTGGGGGTATTTATAGTTGAGGGTAATGACTAGGGTAGGGCTTAGGTCGTGGGTAGAAAGAAGGAGGTGTTCATGCCGCCCAAAATGGCCTATGGAAGACTGGTTAGTGTCAAGCCTTTAATATATCCAATAAGGACCAGATTTCTGGAAAGCCAATAAACCATCCAATAGAATTGCAACATGACCAGCTTGGAGGTGGTCCCGGTCAAATGGAGACATGTGTCCAACTACTTAAAGGAGTAGAGCAAGCAGCTGTATCCTCCAACAGCTTCTGGACACACCTGAGATGCTGTAAACAGGCCCGAACGAGCCATATGTAATTTCGAACGTGTTATCGTCTAATATGTATTGAAGGAAATCTTTTTCCTTGGTCAAAAATTTTATTTCCCAGACCTAAACACTTCTAAAATTTCCTAAAGTCATTTCTAAGCTAAACTAATATTAAATTTTCCGAGATTTCTAAACAATCTAAGCTGAACCGCTAGCATTTCAGACCCTCTAAGTTTACCCTAAGAATCTTCTTGTACCATTACTTTTACAAACCTTAACTTCAAACTGAAGCACCTCTCAAGCAGCTTAACATCTCTTGGCTTTCAATACCATGCTATCCAGTTATTTTCTCGACTTCACTTGCGGTCTTTCTACTCTAGCTTTCTGAAACCATTTCCAAATTACCGAAGAAGCCGTTTCTCGACCAATGCAACCCAGAATCTGACCGATTCAATGTGTAATCTGAAAAAAACTACATGTCTAATTCCTTTTTCCTTTGAACATTGAGTTCTCATTCTCAGACTATTTCATTTCTATTTTTGGCTTCCCAATCTTTCATGAATTTTCTGAAACTGTAATATTCTTTCATCTGTTCATGCAGTATTTCGTGTCAAAATCATTCCAATGCTTTTTCCATACTTATTCACCCATTAGAACTTAGACTGCTTATCAAAATCGTTGAGGCTCGAATTTCTTATTCGACCATTCTTCGACCATTTTAGTGGCCATATATCGACTATTTTTCCCTTCAACCATTCATTGGTTTCATTATGTGTCCTTATTTTTGATGATGTTTATTACAGGTGCAGTTTGGTTTCCCGGTGGCAATGGTGTTTACTGAGTCGGAAAGGACTTCATCGGTTTGGATCAATGCTTTGTTGTGGTTGAATTCACTGGTTCTAGAATCCATTTTCATTTGACTGATCTTTGATCAGGCTCTAAAGTCAGGGATAGATTTTTATTGTAAAACCCCTGCATTCATTAATTTAATGTAAATAAAGCAAGGTTTATGAAAATGGTGAGAATGGATCTCTATAAGTATATCTCTAAGATAATTTGCTCGAATTGGACGTATATTATTGGCAATAAATATGATGAATACCAAAAAATCCCAAGATAATGTAGCTGAAGAGAGTATTTTAGGTGTCAATTGAGTAAGTCAAAAGCATATGTCAAACAATGGTCTTGTCTCACTCTTTATATTGCTCACCTCGCTCTAATTACTCTGCATATCTAGGACACACGTGTCGTTCCTTGCTCTGGAGACCTTGTCATGTTACGTGACGGACTGATCACGGGGTGATCGGGTCATGTTTGTTATCCATAGATTTGGAGCTCGGTACTTGGAACTGCAGGGTAGCCCTTTTGGCCAGAATAACACCAATAGGTCATGTTTTCTTCGCAAATTTAGCCCGTTTCCATAGGGTCGTTACTAGACCGGATTTATGTGATAATTTATGGTTCAACATTCACATTTCACAAGCCAAAATTTTGCTACTTCAGTTCTTGCTCAGCTAAAAGTCTATTCTATTAAATCTAGCTACAAGTACAATTCTACCAGTCAAACAATTCCAAAACCCAATATTTCGTACTGAAATTAATTTTTAATCAATATATATTATATTAAATTTTCTAGAAAAAGTGTAACAATTCCTTTTCCCCAAAACACCATAAGCTACTTTAAGAATCTTGGAAAACTTGTAAATATTTTTCTTTAAATGATTTCTAAGTTAATGATGCCAGTAAGTCAATTATTAATAGGGCCCCAAAAATATTGAACACTGAACTCCTAGAAAACTATGTTAGTCCAGAGGATATCCCACTGATCCAAATCTTTGGCCATAAATCAAGAATATAATTGAGATGAATATTACTGGAGCTATAAAAAGAGCGGCATGTACACGGTTAAATCAGACTATTGAGTAGCAACAAACTTGTTTAACAAACAGACGATGTAGCCACAAATAGAACCGAGTATCACAAAACTCCAAGTATTTGCTTGGAATATAAAAGCTCCACCGAAAATCAAACATCTGATTTGGCAAACGATCTCTAGACAATTAGCAGTGAGAAGCAGCCGAAACCATCGTCATATGCGATGTGACAACCATTGTAATAGATGTGGAACAAAGGATGAAAATATAAACCATGCCATTTTGAATGTCTGCCAGCTTTACAGACATGAGTCTTAGCATTAACCCCAACCCCAACACACCATTGGTGTTCCCTAGTGCAAGCCAATACACGAATATGGACTATCTCTTTTAGCGAAAGAATGATATTGAAGATCCCGAGCTGGATAAAGACTCATACCCTTGGATTATATAGCTCATTTCAAAAGCAAGAAAAAATAAGTTATTAAGAGGGATAGACAGGACCCATTGGAAACTGTCTGACATGCGTAATCAGAATGCCATGCTTGGTTTGAAGCAACTCAGAAACAAGATGAGCCGGTGGAAATACAACATCATGAACAAGCAACAAACTCTGATAGATGTATGATAGATGGATCATGGACACATGACATACTCTTCAGTGGTTATGGGTGGAATGGAAAAAATCTAGAGGAGAAACTCAGTTATTGGAAGCAAGAAACCAACGACGAAGAATCTCATCACTCCACTCGGAGCTCGAGGCCCTTTCTTGGGCAACGGAGTGCATGCTGCAGCTATCGACATGCCACAGCACTGATTGTAAAGCTTTAGTCTTGATGATTCAAGATCCTGGAGGAAGGCCGAACTTTTCCACAGACCTGAAGGAGATGATGAAGTTTAAGAATAGATTCTCAGAATTCTCGATTGTTTTCATTCCTCGTTCTCGAAATGTTTTGTTTGATTCTTTAGCTAAGATAGAAAAATCTTTTTATAGGAATATGTACTACATTGGTTGTTATGTTCCGGACTAATTCCCTAAACCACCTCAAACTTGATTAATATAATCAACATTTGATGAAAAAATGATTTCTAAAATTCAATAATAAGATTTCATAAAGAATAAAAAAATCTAATTTTAGAAAATGTTTACTTTCTGGTATTTTTTCAAATTTTACGGCTAAACAACTGCAGTCAATACAATTTTTAAATCAAATAATAATTATATTTAAAGAGAACTTGTGAAGAGAACGAATAAATGGTCAGAACCCCCTCTGTATAATCATCTCCTTGAAGCCCATCTCTATAGACTCTTTCATTTGCTCTTTTTCTTTGTGTACAAGCATTTTCATTTGTTCAAATCCATTTGCTCCGTCAGCCACCAATCTCTCCATGGCTCCGATTGCTGTCGGTAATGTTTTACCAGACGGTAAAATCTTCCTCTTTGACGAGAACGATCAGCTCCAGACTGTCTCCGTTCACTCTCTCCTGGCGGGTAAGAAGGTCATTCTCTTTGGTGTCCCCGGTGCTTTCACTTCCGCCTGCAGGTAAAGTTCTATAGACATTAGCTTTTCATTGTAATGGATCTAAGCTAATGGATTCTTTGTTTCCATTTTTGTTAAATTATTTATCTTTCCTTTTCCATGAATTAGCTTGCAGCATGTGCCTAGTTTCATTGAGAAAGCCGAACAGCTGAAAGCAAAGGGTGTCAGTGAGATCATTTGCTATGGCAGTAAGTGTTAGATATGTTTCTATGGTAACAAATCTGTGATCTCTATGTAAATTTTGTTTTGTTGGGTAAGTATTTATAAGATATCATTTGCATGGATTTTGTTGCAGTGAATGATCCGTATGTGATGAAAGCATGGGGAAAGACATTCCCAGAGAACAAGCATGTCAAGTTTGTCTCAGACGGCTCAGGAGAATACACAAAGCTTCTCGGACTCGAGCTTGACCTTAAGGACAAGGGTCTTGGTATTAGGACACGGAGATTTGCTATGTTGCTTGATAACCTCAAGGTGGCTGTCGCCAACATTGAAACAGGTGGCGAGTTCACGGTTTCCAGCGCCGAGGATATCCTCAAGGCTCTCTGAGAAACTACCATCGGAAACTAGAGGATCTCTAGCGTGATTTTCAGAATAAGAAGTTGGCATAATAAATTGGATTTAGTTGTTTATTTCCTCTCTTTCTTTATAATAACGTATTGGTTTTGGCGTTTTTTTTTAGTTTGATTTATGAAGAGCTTAAGTAGTTCACTGTAGATGCAATCCAAGTATATTCATTTTGATGTGGCCTCTAAATGGTATGAACGTTTACCTTAAATTTAAGTATACCAAAGGATGACACCCCCAGTCATAGGTGACGGGAAATGACACGGTTGATGGGCCTGAAAAAAGCTTACCTGAGGTTCCCGGAATACTCAAGCGCCTTGAACTAGAAATCCGAGAACACAACATTCCTATCGATATCACTCTAGAATTTTGAACCCAACCAAGTAATACCCGATGGCTAGTTCGTCTTGGACAAGAACTAATATCATATGGATACTCGTAATTTATAAATATTCTTAATACAGTATATATATGCTTGAAACATCTTATAAATTATTTCTAGTTTTAGCGTACGGCCTATTTCCAGCAATGTTTTATAGTAATTACAAGAAAAGACATAGCAAGGTCAATAAAATACTACCACTGGTTTGGCCGTTCCTTCAGTCCAAAGTAGAGATCTCCCGACTATTGGTCACTTGCATACAAAAATGATCCAACTACAAATTTAATCATAAGCCTGAGCAATCACCCAAAAACATAAGTATGATCATGAAAATACTACTACTATATTTAAATATATAATTCATCATTGAGAATTGATATACCATGGATTTTACCATTGTTGTAAGACCAACGAAATTGAAAATGGAAATCAGATAAATCGACGGTTTTTTCGAGAATAATCATAAAATGCATAAATCGTAAAGGGCTTAAAACACGACTAAAGCCCACTTACAATTTTAGAATCAAGCCAAAGTTACTATGACGGTTTATCGTATATTCGCGAAAGAAGATAAATGTCAAGTGTCGAAGGATAATCATGAAGATCGAGAAAAATAGAATATTTCCCCCGAAGAGATAAACTCGAATCAGGGGAAGAAAAGGAAAGTCGTATGACCTTGAAGGCATATATAAGGGGAGCCGTGGCGAGGAACCCAAAAACGATTTTTTAGACTTTATAACTCTCTACACTTAGAAACCTTAGGCTTTATTCTCTACAAGTTTGGTTTCTATGACTAGCACTCGATTACTAGAAGAACTCGTCTAGGCAGTTCAATCTCTTGTTCAAATCTTTTATTTGAACTACGTTCGGCTTGATCCTTGAAAGGGGTATGTAGGCAGCCTTTCATAAGGTCCAGTCCAAAATCTTTAAAACCGTTTTCATATTTTTCGTCTAGTGCTAAGCGAGTTGCGTCTGCATAGGTATTTCTTGACATAGGTAGTAGAGCTAGCAAACTTAGTCTCGTTTTATTGCTTGTGTTAGACAATTTCCTTTGTAATCTCATTTCCAGACAAGCTTCTTGTATGCTTTTTGTCTCTGGAACGCTCATACGCAAATTCGAAACAAATATCTACTTCTTCGAAACTCTCTTTATTGTCTTTACATAGTTTCCACATTTATTTAGTTACTTGTCGTTGGCTCTCGCACAGAACTCGGACCTCTGGGAAAGTTAGGTTTTTCTTGACTTTCCTTATTTTTGGAAAATCGACAGTGCGAATTTCTGTTCCCATATTCATCATCCACTTCTTGAGTCTATAAAATTCAAATAAAATAAGAAACCTCTAAATAAAACACAACATCAGTAATACGTCCCCCAAACTTAAACAACAGTGTCCACATTGTTATACAATCCTAGGTTGGTGGGAAAAAAAATCATATATAAAAATCAAACAAGGAGAAACGGTCATACTTCATGTCTGGATTGACTGTCGATCAACTCAACTAAGTGGGGATTGATGCTCGTGATGTAGTGTTGACCAACACCAGCTGGTTGTCGATCGATGCTGGTATATCAACTCATATTTCTCAGGTCTATTGTTTGACCTGAAATAAAATAAATCCAAAAATTAGTAAAAAATGAAAATTAAACTAATTTTAAACTTATCTAACAGTGGGTTGCCTCCAATTCAGCACTTGTTTTCAGTCATTAGCTTGCTCAAAAACAAGTCTCAAAGCTGTGCACTGAGACTCTTCTCTTTTGTCTATCATCTCAAGAATAAATAATGCTTGAACCTCCTCGTGCTCTGATACACAGCGGGTGTCAATTGATACCGGTTTGTTGTCGTTCGACACTGTCACTGATGAGCGTTGGTCGATGTTGTTCTTATATCTCAACTCTCTCCTAGGAGATACTGCATGTGGATGATCATCAAATACCCCAATGTAAGGACCCAAATGCACACTTCTTTCAGGGTGGATAAGAAACTCAATTCCAGAAATAACACTGGAAACCACAAACTTCGCAAGGTCATGTATCCTCTTCACTCGTTTGTGAAAACCAGCAGCCTCTTCTGCGCATATAGGTTGTTGCATATATGTTGGGATAGCAAGGTGTGAGGCCTTAAACTTTTACATTCTTTCCTCAACTGGTTCCAGCTCAACCATGCAACCACTCAACTCATCCAAAAATGAGTGTCGATCGATACCTTGTGGGTGTCGATCGATACCTTGTGGGTGTCGATCAATGCTAGCCTTTGGTGAAGTCTTGAGATCTTTTCTTGTAGGGTGCCCAATCAATGTCAAGCTACAGTTTTAAGTTTCGACCCAAATATTCAAGCCATTCTTTTAGATCCAAGAAGTCTTCTATAGTGATTTCTCTACTCAAACCCAAATCCAAAATTTGAGGCAATTCTTCATCCTTTAGCTCCAATAAATCTTCCATAGTGATTTATCTATTCAAATCCAAGGCAAGATAACAGCTTAATATATTGGTTCTCTTACGTTTCGAGTTTGCATTGTCCTGAGGACAAATCGATCTTTAAGGATATTCAAGAGGTGTCGACCGACAACTAGAGTGTGTGCGATCGACACTGAGGCCGGGAAACCAATATCAGCTTCGTCCACTCTGCTCAGCTCTCCAGATTCATGATGTTCATTACCCGCTACCATATATCTCGGCATAGATTCCATCTTGATATCTAGATTTACTGTAAAATCACAGAGAAAGTTGTTGAGGACGGCGTTTGTGATGTCATACCAGGAACTAAGGGATCATGGTGGAAACTTCTTGAACCAGCTAAATGCATCCCCAAAGAGAGAGTAAGGAAAACTCTTGCAGAGTATGTGGTATTTAGATACTTCATGTTGCTCGCTTCTTGAGACTAGATCTTCAAGTTGTTTAATGTGGTTTCTCAGATCTTCATGAGGAGACCATGAAAAAGGTCCTCACCTACCCAATCATACCATTCATGGTTCTGCTCAAATTCATTCATCACAACAACAACAATCACATCAGGGATTACAACACCATGTGCATGAATCAATTGTCCTACACCATTGCGAGTGCGACCTTCTTTGTCTCGTAAGATCTCATTCTTTTCAAAAGTCAATATAAGTACTTCAACTTTCCCTGTCTTCTCGCAAGCAGTGTCGATCGACAACGAGGTGTTGGTGTCAATTGATACTTGGTTTTCTATTCTGTCGATCGCTTCTTGGAGGGTATCGATCGATACTTCCCTCATAAACTTACAGATTGTGCGTGAATTAACAAGCTCCCCATTTGAACGACCCAAAAAGCCTCATCTCATCGATTCCTGGTATTTAAATGTATGTACCTGAAACACAAGGAATAAAAGTAAAGTAAGTAAACTTAAAGATAAAAACCTAGACTAAATCCTACACATAGTCTAATGGTGATCAAAGTCCCTGGCAACGACACCAAATTTGATATAGCTCAAATTACCCTTGAGCAACTCGCTCAAATTACCCTTGAGCAACTCGCTCAAATTACCCTTGAGAAACTCTCTCAAATAAGAGAACGATTGCAATACTTAGTGATCATATCCACATAAATTCGATATCTCACACAATAGACTTTAGTTTCAGATTAAGCTAGGCAGTAAATAATGTAAGCCATAAATAACAAAGCAGTAAATAAGGAGTTGTAAACGATGGAGTAAGGGTTCTAGACATAGGATTTCATTCATGTTATCAGAACTATGATCTATATAGATGCTAAGGGTTTGATCTTAGAACACGAATGTAAGATATCCAGCTTTGGTTGCGAGTCTAATCAGATGACTTAGTCCTATGTTCCAGCTATCACGTGTAAACAAGGAACGAGTATCGATCGATACTACAGACTGTGTATCGATCGATACTTCCTCAAATAAGAATTAACGCCCTAATCGATATGTTCACTAAGTTAACAAAACCAGCCATCGCATGCGCCTAACAAACTAGATCAGTAAAATTATTACCAGGAGTTGAACCTACTCTCGCAGTTATCAATTATCCTAAGATCGTGGTTCTAGTTAGTTACTCTAGAACATAAGCAGTTAGATAAATTATGTGAAGGAATCTACTAAATCACCCTAGAAATTTTATACCTCAGAAGTTCACTCAAACCCCTAGAAAGCCCATGAACCTAGCAGTTGATCTACCCAGACATGATAGATGAAATATAAATCATAGAATGAAAAGATATGATATAATAAATCAAAACCAAAACCAAAACCAAAACCAAAGGAGTTCTAAAAGGGCTGTAAAGGAGTTTTCCCTTTCTCTCATAACCTAAAAATATGAATAAAATAAATCTAAAAGAAGGTGTTGCATAAACAATGGCTTAGAAAACATATAAATAGGGTTTTGAATCGGCTAGGGATATTCTAATAAATATGTGGATCTTCTGGGCTTAAGTCGATCTGAATTAAGTCGGTTTGTCTTCCCACGATGGTGTCGAGCGACATCAAGGAAGAGATGCCGATCAACACCAAGGAAGAGGTGTCGATCGACACTCGTTTGATATCTTGAATTCTGGACAGCTTCCTCTCGCGAGTTAGACATACCACTCTTTAGTAAAACAAACATAACTTTAGATCTAACCATCATGTGGACCTTAAAACGGTGGCATTGGAAATCTAAATCAAATTTCTATCTTGTGTAAAAAAATGAGCTCAATTGCACACTGGAAAAGTCTTCATCCATAGCTAAACATCTGACACATCTACACAGCTTTACATATTAAATAGCTCCAGCATCTCTAAAGTTCTCCAAAACGTATCTGAACTTGAAACACTATATAACAGATTCCAAACACATATAATAGACTTTAAAAATGACTTAGTATAAAATTGGTAAAATCTATGGTATACCAATGTAGTAAGCCTAATTGAAACTATTGAGGCAGCACGACAGATGTTTTAGGATTATCAAATGATGAACATGTTCTCAATTATCTACAACTATCCATCAAAGTGTAGAGAGAGCCGCCTAGTCATCCAGATTTGAACTACTGTGACATATTAAATTTTTTTTTTGATGTATAAATTTTTTTCGTTGTTGAAATATTTTAACCTTTATTAATAAAATATTAAGTATTGTTTTCCAATTAAGGTTTCAAATACACTCAAACAACTTCATCCGCTTCTCATGTTGACTCTTATTTTTAGATCATGAGAAGTTAAAAGTAAAAGTCATTTAATTTTATAATAATAAATATTTTAAAAGTAAAAATCATATAATTTTATAATAATAAGATAATAAAATTTCTTTTTAAATACAGTCAAATAAATTCATTTTTCTCATTTGAATATTATTTTATCTGAAAAAGAAATGACTTGACTAAATATTATTGTAAAATATAAACTAAAAAAACTATATATATGAGGTGACCATGAGAAATTTAAAAGAAAACATTCATGATGCAAAAGTTCTTTCGCTTGCTATCGAAGATGATACTAATTTTCTTCATCCACTCGATGGTAAATATTATTAAGGTGATTCAGGATATGTATTCTGTCGCGGATTTCTTTTTCCATATAGAGGAGAACGATATCACCTAAATCGGTTCCAAAATCAAGAAGAAGAAATAAACTACAAAGATGTCTTTAATCGTCGACATTCATCATTTCGATCAGTGATTGAAAGAATTTTTGGGGTATGAAAAAAGTAGCATATTGTGAGAGACGAAGCAAGGTGTAACATATCTACAATGCGTCAAATTGTGGTGACAACCATGTTTATCCATAGTTTTATTAGCCAGTCAAATATTGTGGATCCTGACTTTCCGTCATAAAAAAATGAAAACGAACAAACGAAACTGAGAAAGTACTTCCAAATATGATGGACCAAGATCTCAGTCAAGACAATACATAGAAGGTGTTCGAGATGAGATTGCAAACAACATATAAGCTAGAATCTGTTAATTTTTTAAATAATATTTTTATTTACTAACTTGTAATTTAATTTAAATTTAATAAAAAGAATTTTTTGGTTACAATTTTAATATTTTACAATAAATAAATAAAATATATTTTTGATAAATTTTGATTTATTTCTTGTTTTGAGCTACCCAATATATTTGATGGACTTGCATAAATAAAAAAGTTCATTGAAATAAATATGTAATACATTTTGGAAATTTATCATACACATATATTTATAACAATCACAACTTCTAAATTTTCGATGCTAATCACGCTTTTAAACTTTTTTCTAAAGTAACAGTTATAACCTTTAAAGCAAAAATCTCTACAGGCACAATTCTAAAGTCAAAGCCCAAAGCTAAGCTGGACTGTCCTAAACCATGCTATTGGAGTCCACCTGAATTTATCAGGAGGGATCATGTTGAAGACATGATAGCTGGAGTTCTTACACCGCAAGAAAGGATGTTTGCTGACTTATGTAGAAGGCTGGATGCAACTAACTATCCCCTGAACAACAATATTGGTGAATAAGCAAATGAATGAAGGATCTGGAAACTCAAGTGGACCAGATCAGTGCAACTGTTGAGAGGCTATAGAACATCAGAGAACTAGCCATAAGAAGCTTTGTAGGCACATGGTTCGAAATGAGTGAAGAAGATGTTGAGACTTGTTACCCAACAAGTTTTCATTTACCTCCAAACTAGCCCAAAGTCTTCAAAAACGTCAAGGTAAAGACTATAAACAAGCGCTTGATGGAGAAACACATCTAATAAGTTTTAATTTTTTTACTAATTTCCTATTTGTTTGGTTTCAGTTTTTTTTAAAAAAAAAAACTGAGGAAGACAAGGACTCTACCAGCATCGAACGACAATTGGCCAGTGTCGGTCGACACCACTTTACACGGAGCATCGATCGCCACTTAACTGTGTCGATCGACACTCATATCAGACGGCATGTATACTGAAGTTTGCATTCCTATTTATTTCCTGGCCAGTCTGAAACTGTAGAACACTGGGGACAATGTTGTTTAGGTATAGGGGAGGTATTACTAACAATATGTTTTCTTTTGAGATTTAGTTAAGTCATTTTATAGAGTAAAAAAGGAAATGATGAACCTTTTCAATTTTACTAACTAGCTAACCATTCTTTAGCACCAGTCCTTGATTTACTGACTGCAGGGTGTGATGAATGGAAATACCGAACTGATGGGTTGATGATCTTGTGTTCCAGCTGGTTTTGTTTCAAGTCAGTTGGCCGAGTGAAGTTGAAGGATAACCCAGTTCATCTAGTGAAACCTTGTTCTCTCTAGGTAAGATACTGATCATGGTTTGATAATTTCCCTTGAACTGTCTAGTGGACTGAATGTCTTGTGTACTGAACCGACTGGCTGAACCATGTCCATTGTGCTCTCTTTTTCAATTGGTGGAGGTGTTGTGTTGGACAAGTTTGGGTCTACTTTAAATTTATTTGTTCCCTAGGTTAGCATGGTTGTCTGGCCGGCTTAGTGTTCTGAAGCTGCCTTGGTCACCATTCTCAGGTCTGTTAAGCCTTCTTCAAGATCAAGTCAAGTTTTTTCCAAACCGATTTCAAGACTGATCTTAAGGTGAGTCTAGATAGTTGGCTGATATATCATGTATGAGGGCATGATTGATTTGAATGGAATAATCTCGGTTAAGAAGTAAAGTCTCTCGATCTTGTTGAGTTGTATAGTTCTTACTTTCTGTCAACATTTACACGTAAGAAATAATTGGAAATGTTCATTGAGGTTACACCCGAGTCATGGTAATTGTTCTCAAGTACTAACAATTTTATATGAAAAACTATGGAAGTAAGAAAAATGTGAACTCTTATTGTATAATCACTCTCCCTACAGTTCCTACATTACCATGACTTGGTTCTGCAAACGGAACAAGGTCATGAAGAAACGATGATGGGCAGCATTCTGGAGGCTGTTTACTGTATGTCGGATGTTCATACCAGATGTTCGATGACATGTG